>JAAFCF010003059.1:5719924-5762649 GCA_013389785.1 Helicorthomorpha holstii
GTTGTGAGTTGTTGATAGCAAATACTACATTAACGTTAGCATTTAACTCTACTAGTGGATTTAAAAAAGCACCAAGTGCAACAACTTGTTCTAAAACTCTTGATCTAACCACTGCTATAAAAACTTATCTAGAATTTTCAAATGTGATAACACATCTTGACAGTGATATTTAATGACAGTGATGCCATTTAAAATAATTATATACTAATAATGCTTTTAGTACTTGTATGTACATTTTCTTGTAATTTTGTGAATTCTGTATTGTGTTAAATATATTAGTCATTTACAATGATTCTTAAACACTTCATATAATTTTGATGTTCAAAACAATTTTTATTAATTTCTATTAGTAACCATATACAGTACTACATTATTTAAAAGATTTTTATGTATTTAAAATAACATTTATAAAATATGTTTAATTGTAACTACAGTTAAACAATAGACATTAAAACATTATTTAAAGTACAGTACTTGTCACTAAAACTATGGTATTGTATGTTCTAAACAAAACTACTACTGTTAAAACAAGAAAAGTTTAAAAATATTGATTTCAGAAAATACAATGATGTACGTCAAAAAGACTGGGAGATTCAACTGCAACTTCCACAAGTAGGACGTCCAGTGTTTATTATCTTTATGCAAACATGGCAATCAGAAATAATGCTTAATCCTTCTGAAAAATAAACAAATTTAAGTTTATTAGTTGTCTTGTACCTTATCAAAATACTGTGATGTTATACAGTACACATTCTATAAAATAAAAAAATAATTTTTATTAATTTCATTAATTTTAAATTAAATTTTACAGATAAAAATACATGTTATGCTAAAAATATTTAGTTTTTGTGTCTTTCATCATGTAATATGTACTGTTTCACATGGTACATTATACATTAAAACACCTTGGCCTAAAACAACCAAAGTTTTATTTATCAATACATTTAACTGTTAATAATTAAAATTTAAGATGCTGGATGTTCTTCCAGAAACACCTTCACTTCAAGAATTTCAATTTGCGTAATGTTCTTCAAGGAGCACGGAATTGACAAATTTTTAATAATTCTTCTGTGCCTCTTCCCATTTCTTTTCAGCATTTTCCAACTGCTTTCGGTAAGTGCGTAATTTTGTGTCCACTTGCGACACTAAAAAATCTATTTCAAAATTGTCTATTTGCATATACAATTTTTGACCCTCTTGTGTTTTAAAATTATTTTAGCAAATTGCTCTGATCGGCCAGCTATTTTGGTAATATTTTTAAAAAATGATCTTCAAACAAACACTTTCATTGAAGTTGTCTTAAAATGCAGCTACTTTATAAATCACTTTAAACATAGTGTACAGTCATCCAAAGCTTTATAGACACTAAAGACACCTTAACATATCTATAACATACCTCAACTTTCACACACCATTCTCTAAATCTTCAGAAATTTAAAAATTTTTGAATGTGATATAATGCATTGCTGAAGCTGGTATGATCAATTTCATAAAAATAAAAACCTCTTTGCATTAGTAACCATAGTGTTCATTCTCATCATAGTGTGAACTCCAAATGATGGGGGTCAAAACCTTGTACATGTTAACACTTCAAAAAACCCCCAGGTTGCACACCTTCTAATGTACTTTAAGTGCTGTATATTTAGTAACATACATAAATTAAAGTAGTTAATTAATTGTTTCAAATTACCTTTGTATCATATTGTTAGCCCCTACAGTTTTAAGCTACACAAGCTTTACTGTATTCTTTTAGTCTATTTAAATCTAAGTACTGTTTATTTAATTACAATGAATTTAACTAATTATTGTGTTTAATTGTATTGGTAGCAATTATAAAAGATTTGATTCTTAGTAACTAAATTCTAATTTGCATTGTGTTTCTAATACAAATGAGTAACTAAACCCAATGTTGCTTCCAGTGGCATTGGAAGACGGTGGCTCGTAATTTGGGCTAAATAATTATAGTGTTAAAATAGAAAGTATATAAAAGAATGCAAAATTTTATGAACTCACAATTGTTTAATTATTTTAAAACACATACTCGGTTTAAGTCATAACTACATATACGGACATAACAAAAGCAAAGCAAAAAGCTAACATAGTAAATTATAAATTTATTAAATTTGTTGGGATTTTCTTCAATGATGCTGGAGTTATGGAAACTGGCCTCTGAAAACTCACTTTGGGCTTCCTCTAGGGCGTCTTGTAGAGTTCGCTTTACAATGCCCACAGCACAAATAAATTCATTTAAATCCTGGAGATATATGTCTTCCCATTGGTATTTAATTAAATCGTTTATACAAGTTACAGTTTTGCCATCTGGCACTCCCAGATCTGCAGTGGTCCTCCCAACCATGAAAGGCTAAATGAAGACAATTCATCAAAGTAGGAGATACTCTCCTCATCCCACCAACTTTCTTTTGGCTTGTATGCTTTTAACATGCTTAGGAAATTCTCTAAATGGCTTATGGCCATTTCCAAAAATGGATACTCTCTACTATTTAAATTTTTAAAATTTAGATCAAAGTGACCACAAGTAGAGGTCACTGTTATGCATATGGATAGCATATTAACAAATATTGAATTTATATTAATATCCCTAAAATAATAAACAGGGATAAGACATGGGTTTAAAACAAGGGAGTATATATATATAGCAGGCAAAGCAAGTAAAGAAACAAATTTAACTATATTTAGAGTACTTTTACTAAAATTTAGCTAAATGTTTTAGGCAAAAGAAAAGTTTTGCCTAAATAGAAAAATGCTTACATTTCTGCTGTTGGTTTGAGTCCTTCTTCTAGTCAAAAATACCAAGTTTTAAGTTTTCTCTTGGTTAGTTGAACAAGATGAAAGTCACTTAAAAATTATGTTCTAGAATAATTTTCTTAAAATTTTAAAGCCTATATATACTGAAATTTAGGCTGTTATGTTATGATATCAAGATGAAAAGGGCATTTTGACTTGGACTTTTTGGAGAATGTTTTTAAACAATTTTGAATTAAATTTAATGTTATATTAAAGGTGTAATAGCATTTCTTAAAGAGAAAATGAGCATTAAATTGATTGAGTTCAACTTTAAATAACTATTTACGTGATTGGGGCCGATTATCGCCATAATAGAATTTACATGGAGAGAATCAATATTATCGATATAGAATCGATATAATGATTGTTGATTTTGCTAAAAACGATTATACCAACGTATTTATATTAAATCTATGTAAAAATGGGCTTATTAATGCTAATTAAATACATTATTAAACTAATTCAGCTGTATAATGCATTACTGCTTCATTATATAGCAATTACATAGTAAATTAAAGATATGGATTATCATTAATCCATTTTATTGTAAAAACTAACATTACACTATTTACTTGATTATATTCATTCTATTTACAAACAGACTTTTAGCACAGGATATTGGTCTGCTATGCCTGTAACTAAGAAAAACACATTAGTAATCAATATTTTATTATATGTAACGAATAACAAATAAAGAAAACCTGAAAAGAGATAACTGAGGCAAAATGTGGTTAAATACGACGATTGTTGGTACTAAAATACTACATAATGCATTAGAATTGAAGATTCTAATACAGAACTTCTGCGTATCACCTTAATTACATTCACCCAGCTGCTTTAAAACACTCTTTGACCAAATGCAAAATTCTCACTAATCCAGACTTCTTTCAGTCATCATGGCTACTTTTTCCATGGCGGCTTGCCACTGTATTTTTAGAAGCAAATTTGGCCATGTTTACCAATCACGCAGCCAGATGAATTCCTAAGGATGTAGACTTTCCACTACTTTAATCTTCTTCAATCCCAGCATAGTTTCACTATTACAATTTTTATGTCACTAAACAGTCATACAGGCTTCAGCTGGGCCCATAACCTTTGTTGTGTCAATTTTGATGATATTGTCAATCCAACCCAGTTAGATCAACAAAGAAAAATATGAAGAAATCAATAATATTTATAGCATGCTGTTAATTTACTACTTGCAGTTATCAGGAAACTCCTATTTAACTTATTTAGACTTGTTTGAAATATTATTAAAATAAACAACTATATATTTTAAATTCAAATCAATATTTTTAATGAAAACAATCAAAGACAAATCTCTTACAATTGCATCAAGAATGTACGTAAAGGCAGATGACTATACATCTAAAGTATAGGTTTTTTGAATAGCACCATCTATTAACAATATAAAGTAACAGAAAGCACAAAATTCACAACTTAGGTAGCAATATTTTGTTAGGTTGCTATGGCAACACATAGCCCAGCAGGTGGTGCATATTACAACAAAATATGACGCAAACACACGAAAATGTTAATAACTCAAGAAAGAATTATAATATCTATAAAATTAAAACAAATAATCTGGGTCAAACGGCGCAACTTCCAGTTTTAATGGCGCAACTTCCGGTTTTCGTATACACGCTATATATAAGACCCAAAAACAAGCATGCACAAGAATTATAATAAACAACTTATATGACTAAATAACATGCACAAGAATTACATTAAACAACTTATTTCACTAAATAACATGCAAATGAACATTAGTGTCATGTTGAAATCTAATAAGCAATGATTAAACAATGATTTTCTAATCATACAATGACAATTAACAATGTCAAATGTGCAATCAATGCAAATGGCAATGGCACATCTAGGAGTTGACTGAAAACCAATATAAGATTGCAGACATGGGATTATGTATTGGTAATTGCCAATTGCAAATGGCTTTAATTAATCTAATTAATGTTTCCAACATCTAATTGATCTACAAATGATAAATGTCCATATTTCTCATATTGCACAACATTAATTGTGTATCCTCTGGTAGGGTCTTGGTTCCACTACATCCCAGATGTCTCATTTCACCATTAGTTCAATCTTTTTCACCATAGCTTTGTCCCACTCTTTAGCATACTGAGATTCCATAGCATGTTTATCGCTCTTTGGAATCTCCACATCTGCACCCTTTAGTCATTTATCTAGGATGCCAGTGCAGTTTGATATGGCTAACTCATCACCATCAGAGTCTGCTTCCCAATTGTCTAGTTTTTAGCTTTGATTTTTCATATATCAATTTGTGTTTGAAATTTTTAAGAGAATTGTAAATGGAATCTTAAAATAGTAATTTGTATTGTAACATTTAATTGTGCTTTACCTAACCTTTAAAAATCTTATTTAATTTAATTGTTTTATCATCAATAAATTACAATAAAATAATCATAAATTTGTTTCACAATTTTTATCTTGACTCTTATTGTTTATAACATTGTTTTCACGAAACAGCAATAATTTATTAAACAAAAGTTTGTAAATTTTATAAAATATCTATTTTTTGTGTTAGAATTTTTAGGGTGCCTATATAGCTGCAATCTTATTTTTTAATCTTTAACATTTACGTTAGAAGTGGAAATGATGCATGCATTGTTAAATGATTTAACAGAATGCAATCATTTGATGATAATAAAAAAATGCACATTTCAATAACTGTGCTAAACACTGATTTAATTTCTTTTATACAGTAATAAAATTATTTAAATCTTACTATCAAAACATCATATTCACAATTACAAGATTGTATATAAGGTCCCAAAAGTATTTGTGATGCCTACTTATTTGTGATTCCTCTGGAAATAGTAAGCACTGCTATTGAAACTGTAATAAAAAAAATTAGTTTAGTTTAAACAATATTAAATGTGTATACTGCAATACCATGAGAATAGGTTAGAATCCCAAAATCTGTTGTATAATTCATTTAGTCCAGTGGCCATCTTAAATAAGTAAAAAAAAAATTAAAAAATTTTGCACAGGTGGTTAAATTTGACTATTAACCTCTAAATGATGTAGCAAAACGCAATTGATTACACAAAGAAAGTTATATCTAGAAAAAGAGTTATATCTGGTTTCTCAAAACAGGAGCTTATCTCCCTTCAAAGCTGGTAAGGATTAACAAATAATTGTGAAGAGGATATTACCTTATTCCTGAAAAAGATGGTAACATTTTTACATGATAAGCCACTATTTTGAAGGTGTTGAATGCTTAAACTAAATGTAAATTGTATCATAATACCATACACTATTATACTTAAAATATTTTTTAATTGAATTACAAGTATTGTACATCCAGTATTTTTAGGCAACATTTATCAAATTATTTAAGAAATTTTAATACAGTTATTAAAATGTTACAAAAGTGTAAACGACAATAAACTATATAATATTACATAATATGATCCATGCCATGTATTGGTACCAGTAAACTTCTAACGCACCTGTAACAAAAAAAGTAAATACGATTAATTAGTGTTACTGCTATAATATTAAAAAACTTATAATTTAAAACAAGTTATTATATAACCAATAATCTTTATAAATGATAATGGCAGTAATAATATAAAGACTTAAATACACTATGCTGAAAACAGTATGCTTTTCACATCTTACAGCATTACACAAGAATCATTGTAGAATAAACAAACACACCATTTGCAACATATCGTTTAAACCAGTGGTTCCCAAACTTTTTGGCCTACCACCCCCCTTTCCAGAAAAAATATTACTTAGTGCCCCCCTTACCACAAAAAAAGACTATTTAGCGCCCCCTGGAAGTTAATTTCAATAGGAAATATACATGTATACCAAATGCAACGATGAACATCACCGCCCCCCATGGATAGCTCCAGCGCCCACAAGAGGGCGGTAGCGCCCACTTTGGGAATCACTGGTTTAAACTAAGATTTTATGGAAATAGAATGCACACACATGCTGAATATGCGGTGTTTTTATTATTCTACAGTATTGCACATTACCTATATTAGTAAGAAAAACATACCAGCTTCAACATGATTTTGATTCAACGTAATTTCTATAACTAGTGGTTGACAGGCTCTTCGGCTGCCTCTATCACAGCTGTAGCTGGTGGGAGTGCTGTTCCAAAGCACCAAGACTGCAGGAAAGTTGTTGTTTCTTCGTCCAGCGTTGCAAACTCGCCTTCGTCGTTAAACGTAGGTCGAAAAACCTTTACTGCTTGCCGAAGGACCTCGGTTGCCGTTATCGCGATTGCTGCCCTTGGTAGCCCCGGGTTGCTTCCCTTAAAGACTAATATGGGTGGTATGAGTATGCACTGACCTTGTTGTTCCCCGGTTTGCTCGCTGAAGACTGGGAGGTTTCCTGGGACTAGCTGGGGTATGTCAATTTCATCAGCCTCCAACGGTGGTAAGATGCCAATTTGTAAGGAGATTTTCTCCTAAGTTAGTAGAGGTTCAACGACCTTTGATTGAATAACTAACTTAAGGCGGCTCACGACTAATAACGATATTATTTTAATGTTATGCTGATACTAACTCGCCGCGAATAGGGATCAGCAATGATAAGGTACTAACGGTTATGTCAATTTACACCACAATATGGCCGCTCTCCTTGCTTGTGGGTATTATGATATGTTCGCGTTTGGTATTTCTCCGATTAATCAATTTATTTCGCAAATGTTCACTGTTATTTAATGATGAGTTTTATTAATGCTCAATTCTTTATCCTTAGGGCTACCACGTGGTATCGGACCCTTGCGTTATTGCACTTAATTTCGTTGAAGCTACGCAACCACTTAGATAAGTATAAATGTCACTTACTTTTAGTAGATCACTCAGCTTGTGATTTGGTTTACTTATTAAATACCTGTCGTATCCTCTAGTTGATGTGGATGGCGTATTCTGATGACTATTAACTCGCCACGTGGGTACACGCTAGTAATCTAGACCACTAAGTAATTGCACCAAAACTTATTTATTTTAACTAATGCTTATAGCGACGTTAACATGTATTCAACTGATAAATGAACTTTAAATGAACAGAACAATAAATGATACTTTTAAACTAACATTCAACTTTGAATTAAACCTAGTCTACTAACAATCCTAATTCACGAGTATCCTCACACGGAATCAAGGACCATAAGGCAGTATAGGTAAAAAACGACTAAATTAAATTAATGACAGATTATTTATTTTAAATAAAAGTAATAAATTAAAAAATTAACTTTTCAAATTGCATAACAATAATTAACCTAACAAGTAAACATCCGTTCACAGGGTGCCCCAGACATTAAAGCACCACACCCGAAAACATTATAAACATTGAATAAAATGTGTTTGAATATTTTAATATAATCAATACATTACAAAAAAATATGTTCTGCATTAAAAAAAATTTTGAATTAAAGGAGTTTAAGTGTAGGTTATTTAACAATAAAATTTCAGTTTCAGATAAATTAATTATAAGTTTCACTTACCCTTGACTCTAATGCCAGTTCTGCCTCAAGTATTTCCCCAATTGTATCATCTCTAGCATTAAGATGTCCAGAAAGGTAAACTGGATTGATCCACATAAGATAGTTTTGTTCAGCCACTTCTTACCTTTTTTAAGCATCTTGAAGTTGTTTTTTGAACAGCAGAAGCTGCCAATGTATGTCATTATGAGGAAAATCTTCCTCATCAAAATTCACAATTTTGACAAAAAGTTGATTAATGTTGTCTCTTTTGTGCTCTAAATTGTGATATATGCAAAACAAGTTCCATTATTTCCAAATGCCATTTTTATTTCACCTATTAAAAAGTACCAAATTTTAAAAGTAATGTTTTTGATTAATCAATTAATTAATACAAGTAAAATATACTTACTGTTGTGATAAAATGTAATTTACCGTTATACACTTGCGTAGAGCAGTATGAGCTGCAACCTGCACCAAGTTTATGGAAAGGAGTTTGCGTTGACAGTTTAGAGGCTTTTTTTTATGCATTCATTATGCTGTCATTAACAAATAATCAAATTACTAAGGTTTTTTTGGTTGCAGTTTACTACAAAAATAATGCGGTACAGTACTGGTATTGGATTTCAGTTATCGTAATAATAATGTGGCAAATGTTACACATTAATTCATGTGTAACTAATTTGGCTTAATGTGACTTGTTTCACTTGTGAATGATTGATACTATATATTAAAATAAAACAGAAAATACAAACTAACAAAATTTTTAAATTAAATTTATGAACAATTTATTAAAATGCAAATATGAGTTAGAATACATGCAAACAAACCATTAATATTACTTTAAAAAAAATTTTATATGGCATCAAAAGATTATAACAGATCACGTTCAAGATGAGTAAATGTATTTCGAAATTCTAAATAACTTTTTATAGCAATTGTTAAATGAAGAGTCTTCGAACAAGTTGTTGCACTTGGTGCTTCTCCAAATCCACTTTAATGTAGTATTTCTTATTAGCAACTCACAACCACTCCAAAATCTTAAAAGTTTTTTAAATTTACTCATATCAAGTGATTTTATGAATCTAAATGGTTTTGAACAATCATTTTAACTTGATTCAATTCTTCAGGAAATGTAATTATTTCCAAAACTTTTGCAGTGCTGGGTAACATGTTTAGGTAAATTTCATCAAATTCTTCAAATTTCATTACGAATTCTGTTTTGCTACAAATTTCAAACCATGTTTTTCTTATATACTCAGGTTCCATGACAAAACTTTTGTTGGAAATGTCTAAAATAATTTTCTTTAAAGTTTCTTCACATTTAGGAATTTGGTTAACATTAAATGGTTCCAAAATTGTTTCATTAATTGATTGAGCTACAACCAATTAATTTTAACGATTTAACTAATTATCGCGAAAAATTTTACAAGAATGGTCAGCAAGATAATTGCATCCATTGCTTCCTCATGTTGATTCTATTCAACCTATGTTTTTTAAATAAAGTTTTTCCTTTCTCAACCATTATAAATTGAATTTAAAATTTAAACCAGTGATTCCCAAAGTGGTCTATATCGACCCCCTGGGGTCGATATAGACCTGCAAGGGGTCTACATCAACGTAAAAAAAATTTGGGGGTCCATGAAGTCAAAATGGGGGTCCACAGTAGTAAATCTCGCATTAACATATTGTGATTTTAATTTTGGCATTCTGTAAATAAAATAATCAATATATTTTGATAGTACTTACTGTATAATAAGTAACACAATACACAATTTTATAAAACATACTAATTTAAATTATTATAGTTGCTAAAATAAATATTCATACCAAACTAGTAGTGTTTTGACTGTGTTTATTACGTAACAGCTTATAACAGCATACGCGCAGTAAAAAGTCTTGTCTCGTCTCAAAGCTTTGCAAACAGGCACTGACTTGTTCAAATCGTCAGTTTATTAAAATGAATGAGCGGCTAATGCATTTATTTGTTTCCTGTGTATTAAATTAGAAAGTGTCACTAACAATTGTGAATTACTATAATTTTGTGTGAGAGTGCTGGAGAATAGTAAGTACATTATTTTTATAACATTTTAGCTTTGTACTTGTATTGAGCATAATTGATAAATTAGAAAAATTATTATTAACTCTTCTCCCGGCACCTTGAGTCTGTTAGGCTCTTCAACTACTTTGTCATTAAATAACTTCATTAGTTTTGATCAAATTTGTTTGTGAAATTTTGTAACTGTTTATTAAAATCTAATTAATGAAATTGCATTTTACAAATAATTTGTTTTACAAAATACAAAAACAAATTTTTAAACATATCAGAGCAATGAGAGTCTGTTTGGCTCTCATACAACACAATGTAAATGTTTTGGAATCTAAAAAATTTAGTATTGAATAACAATTATTGCAAAACTAATTTTATTTTAAGTTATAAAATATTTGATAAACAGTTGTCATAATTTATGAAACACTTAACTTTAATTAAATGTCATATTTAGTGTGCTTTTGCATTGAGTTCTATAAGAGCTTAACAGATTCACGTTGCCCTTTTTTTCATGAAATGAGGTTGCCCGACAAGAGTTAATCATGCAAAATTACAAGCTGGACTTTGTTATTTAAATTAATGATTTAATTTTATCCACAGATAACTGAAGCCATGTCTGATTCTAAAAAGAAATGTAGACAGTACAGTATTGATTATTTGAAACTGGGTTTCATTCCATCATTGTCTGACAAACAATTGCCTATGTGTCTTTTATGCAACAAAGTTTTAAGCAATGACGCTATGAAACCATCTAAGCTGCAGGACCATCTGAGAAGATGTCACCCTGATAAAAAAGATAAAGATTTGAAATACTTTCAAACACTCAAAGATAAACTTCAGAAAAGACCAACACTGGACAAAATGCTGGCTTTGCCGTTACAGAGAAATGATGATGGTTTGCGGGCTTCTTACAATATCTCACTGCTTATAGCAAAATCCGGAAAATCCCATACTATCGGTGAAAAGTTAATTTTGCCAGCTGTTGAAGAGGTTTTAAAAACTGTTTTACACAAACCTGCATTTGATATCATTAAAAGAATTCCTTTAAGCAACAACACAGTTGAAAGATGTATTGATGAAATGAGTTCCGATATTGAAAGCTTCTTGTGTAATTATTTGAAAACGACCCATTTTTCCTTACAACTGGACGAGTCAACTTTACCTAATAATGAAGCATTATTATTGGCATATGTTCGTTTTATTATGGATCAAAAAATCTTTGAAGAACTGCTTTTTGCGAGAACTTTGACAACAGACACTAAAGGTGAATCAATATTTAATGTTTTGAAGAATTACTTCATGGAAAAAGCAATCCCTTTATCAAATATAATATCGGTAGCTACAGATGGAGCACCTGCAATGGTTGGACGTTATCGTGGATTTATAAGCTATTTAAAACAAAATGTACCAGAAGTGTTAGCAATACATTGTGTCATACATCGACAACATTTAGTTGCTAAAAATTTGAGTGTTAGATTGCATGAATCTCTTCAATTAGTCATTAATGCAGTAAATCGAATCCGAAGCCACGCATTGAATACGCAGTTATTTGCACAGTTGTGTGAAGAAAATGATGAGGACTTTCATCAATTACTCCTTCACACTGAAGTACGCTGGTTGTCGAAAGGCCTATGCTTGACAAGATTTTTTGCACTTTTTGAGACTATTTTGGAATTTCTGGATGCTAAAGATAAAATTTTAAAAGAAAAGTTAATGAAGTGGAAAATGGACATTGCCTATTTAACAGATTTGTTTACTAAATTCAATATGGTTAACTTGGAGTTACAAGGTGACAACCTAAATTTGATTAAAACAAAATCCATCATATCAGCATTTCTTGGCAGAATTAAGCTAATGAAGCAAAACATTGGATGAGGCGAATTATCCCAGTTCCCCAATTTGTCACAGACAGACTGTCAGGAAGATGATGTTTTAACCTACGTTCAACATTTAAATGCCCTCTATTCCGATTTTGAAACTAGGTTTGAGGATGTTTTGAGTATGGAAATACCACCATGGATAATCAATCCATATGGTGACATTGATGAAACAGATGTTACACATCTGTTTGATCAGAGGAACTGATTGGAATAAGCACTAACGAAGAACTTAAAGTACAGTTTAGAAATGGATATCAGCAATTCTGGCTTTAAAAAAACATACCTGTGACTTATCCCGTATTATGGAATATTGCAAGAAAGTTTTTAATTGCTTTTCCATCTTCATATCTAGTGGAAAGGGGTTTCAGTGCAGTTGCCAATCTTTTAACAAAAAAAAGAAACAGACTCGATATTGTTAACCGGGGAGATTTAAGATTAAACCTAACAAAATTGACGCCAAATGTTGATAATCTAATATTAAAGCATCAGGCTCATCCATCCCACTAAAATCATTTAGTTATTGCTTAGTTTTAGGTAAAAAAAAGTAAATTTGAATTTGTTTATTTTAATTTCAATTTAATTAAGAAATGTATTAAACTTAACATGTGTTTGAATGTATTTTGTTGATTGAAGTGTATCATGTTAATTGAAGTTGATGAAAATTTGGCAAGGGGTCTACGAAAAACCAAAAAACTTGCCAAGGGGTCGATGGGCCAAAAAAGTTTGGGAACCACTGATTTAAACTCTTGAAGTGCAGAAAAGCATAGAAAAATATAAGCAAATAAATTTTTTTAAATTAAAACTAAAAAATTACACAACACAAATAAAAATTGAAACTAATAACTCAAATAAATGATTTTAATTATAAATATACCTTCCCAACATGACACTGAATTTGTAAATTTACTCAGACTCATAAAGAACACCATTGCACCCTTGGCCAGTGTGTTGCAAGTTTACACAGGAGATGTTGCCATAAACAAATGTTAGGATGTTAAATTGGAAGAATTAATCATTCTTAATCATGTTTTTATTATGTTACCCAAGCGTAAGCAGAAGAAAATAAAAACTGTAGCAAATAACATGTACTCACATTAAATGGCTACTTTAAGGCCAACTTACCTATTATATTTCTTCTTGAGCCATTTGTTTATGAATAGGGGTATTGTTATCTTGACTCCTGTCCCCTCTTCACAAGTTTATAAATATAACTGTTTTAGAAATTTTCACTTTACTAAAACTACTAAACTCTTCCTACTTCTTGTACTTCTATTCACTTAGACTCACTTGCAATTTTGGGTTTATTAAACAGTTGTTCATTACAGTTTATGACTTAGTAATCATTTAATTTAATCATTCCATTAAACGCCCACTAGCCTTAATAGGAAGGACCACCCCTGATCAAACAGAGTGAGCATATAAATTACCCTCACCCTGTTACACAGACAAGCTCAATTCATTGTCTTGACTGATGTCAATCGTCTTTGACGGTTATCAGTGATGCACGCTTATTTTTTGGATTTGAAAGACGTGGCTTCAGTGTTACGTGAACCAATTGATGACTTTCTGTTCCCTGAGAACTTTATGTCAACTTAAATCAGATTGCTGTGATTGACGTTGAAAGTTTTGAAACTTACCACGTCATTCACAATGACATCACCACGTGGTCGTGGTGATGTCGTTGTGAATGACGTGGCTAAATGGAGAACTTGTTATTTTAGCTATCCTCCTGAAATCATTGATACTTGTGCTTGACTTACGTTTATGCAGAAAGAATGTTTGACGTCATCTTCAGCCCACACACACTGATTCCTCTCATGACAACAAATCTAAAGACAAACAAAACAATAAAAGTAAATCTAACCACAAAAGTAACAAAACTACATTTGCAAATTCAGACAAGAAACAGCACTCTACTCCCAGTACACACAAAGATACAATTTGTTTCCATGTATTTTTGTGCAGATTGCAGCAATAACAATCATTTATCTATTCAGTGCGGCTCCAAGTTTAATGCAAAAACTACAACTAATTACTACAAACTACTTCGATGAAAATCGACAAAAGAATAATAAAAACAAGTTTCAGTCTTCTTTTATATAGTTGGACATCTCAGCCACAATTGGGAGGGTCCTGGATTGTTTATCATTCATCAAGGACTTCCAAGTATTGGAGCCTGGGTCCAGTTGTCGACTGCTTTCGACCACAGCTATAAAAGAAGACTTATTTTGCGGTTTTACTAGAAAAGTGTCACCGCATTTGTTTGTTTTCACATGCATAATGTTATGTTTATATTCTTTTATAGCAAAATTTAGACAGCTTAAGCAGAATATTTTGGTAATGATTTTATTTAAGTTTATTAGTGTTTTAACAAACTTTCTTTTTTAGAGGCAAGACAACATTCGTTGAATTATACTGTTAGCTAAGTTTACAATTGTATTGGCTCCCTGCTGTTCAAGAATAACAAGTTATAACGTGGTCTCAATTTTACCAGTTGTAAGTAATAAGTTACGTCTATGTGTTTTATTTAACTTAATTTATGATTTTATCTTTAAGATGGTTTCAAGATTTAGCTTTATATCGTTAGTAGTATTAACACAGTTTATGTAGCTCTGGTGGCAATAAAATGTGGTATGTAAAACATAAACAAATGAAACATATAAGACTTATCATTCTTTTTGCAGCTTGATAAATATTGGTTAAATTTTTTACTAAAGTAAGACATACAATAAACAATGTATTTATTATTAATATAATTTTTATGCGTTTGATTATTATGAGATAAAAAATCAATTATACGGTGGATTATACATAAGGTAATTTTCATCACCAGTGACACATTTAGCTAAGAAATGCCGAAGCCAAATGAGACCTTGTTGTCATTGCAATGGAAACCATCTTGATATATTATGCAACACAAGAACAAAAGAACATAAGATAGAATGACTAGTTTATCACAAGTTATCACAGTTTATCACTAGTTTATCAACAAGTTAAACACAATCACACATTACCTACTGTTTTATTGTACCTCCAATACTTGCTTCTCAACATGTATCACTGCACCAGAGCTCTACTAGACACTGGAGCAACGGCATCATTTGTCTCTTTAGAATTAATTCAATAACTTCGCTTTACTCCAGTTCATTTTACTTCAATGAGCCTCAGGGTTGCTGGTCAAGAATCAGAGTCCAAAGCATTGCCAATTTATCTACTGCATCTACATAATTTTTGGTTGGTATTTATTAAGACAGTAACATCATATTTCAAGATATTATACAAGAGCTATTTAAAATTTGGTTGATAAGGTAGGTGGGTGACATCCCCACTAATAAAAATATGTACATGTACAATTATGACTATAATACGAACATGCCCCCAGTATCACAGGGCAAATGAGAATTACTAAAAATAAATTATAAAATTCATATTTACGCACTGAGGTGAATACACTAAATTCACAAAATACGAGAAGTGAATTCACCAAATTCACAAATTATAAGTTACCAGAAATGAATTTTACGAGAATTGAATTTTACAAGAAATGAATTATCAAATTCACACAGTGAAGTACGAATTAAAATTGAATATGACTGAATTGTCTTGTAAAAGTATGCTAATCGTGTCAATCATTCAAAATGTTGTCACAATCTGGTTAATGAATAACTCTGAATTGTAAAAATTAAGAATAATGATAATTGTAGTAATAATTTTAGAATTCTACTGATGATTAAATAAATTAACCTGGTTAATCAATTGTGGAACTGATTAATAGTCAATATCGGTACTGGTTGAAATTATTAAAATAAAAGTAACAAGGAGAAATATTACTCTATACAGATGAAAATATTTCTAAACTTTACGAGCAACTAAATAATGGGTTTTTAGTGTCATAAAGAAATAAGTGTCATAAAGTCCACTAAAACAAATAAGATTTCAGAGATCAGACAACCATATTGGTTATTTACTACTTGTTTTTTTTTTTGATTTGTGTGTTTAATGACAATTTATTATTAGCAAATGTCTTGGGAGCTGAATTTGAAGAATTTTGCAAAATTTGATGTTAACTTCAAACTTGGAGTACCTTGGCACAACCTTAACTTTGATAAACTACAAAAAGAACAGGTTGTAGTTAATTTATCAACTACGTAGAAAAAAAAGAGCAAGGACCAAATGATAAGTAATCTGTAATATTTGCTTGGTCAATAACCACTTTGGTGGGGAGTGTTAAATTTTATATTTGAATTTATTCCAAATTTTGTCTTTGATTGAATTACTATATTTTAAAGTCCATGTAAAAATTTTGTAATTAATGATAAATATTTCAATTTACAGTTTTAGGCAATTTAGCTGCACTGCAAGTGCAGTGCAGCTGCACAATTACCAAATTTAAAATATAATCTTTATTTTAGGAAATTAAAGCCGCTCCAACAACCTAAGGTGTAACAGATCAGGATATGAAAAGCCAATCATGAATTCGAAAGAGTGTCATTCTTTAACATAACTTTGTTATTTATGTTTCAATTCAAATTTACGAAAAGATGTAACAAATGTTATAATAATTTAATAAATGTAGAAATATGTGTAGAAAACGTTATAATAATACGTTGACAAATGTGTCAATAAGTTTATATTTACGCCAAAGAATTAGTTATCTTCGTTAATTTAAGTTAATCATTCACTGTCAATCTTTTAACACTGGTTTTAACACTTTCAAATGTAATGAAATATACATAATACTGTATTTTGTATGTTATTAGTTTTTCAGTGTTGAATATGTGTTTCTGTTATGTTTAACAAGCTATTTGTACTAAGAAATTGATTAATCATTGTTTACCTTATCATATAAACTATTTGTAATTGTATTTTTTGTATAGATTTACAGTACCTTTAAATTGGATAAAATTTCATACCTAAGTGGAAATCATATGATAAATTAGATTTTATCACATTAAGCACAAATAATTCTAAAGAACAAACATGTCATTTTTAATATAAACAAATAACCAAACCATAAAAAATCACCATGAGGTTAACACTAACACCGACCACCATGTGACTGTAAAATGTTTAAAGAAAATATACTAATGATTTTCTTTCTAGATACAAATAGCAAAAGAATAACCTTGTGTCAGAGAATTCAATGAGGAGGACCTCTGGCGACCTCTGTAAAACTCTTGGAAGAAGGGTGTTTTTTTTGGTAAAATGCTGTCAGCCAATCACAGGGAGGACTCCAGTATCAACCTTCAATATAAAAACCATGTGCTGAAAAGAAGAAAGTTTATATTTAATTCAACTGCAAAATCGATTTCAATGTTTTTTTATGTTAACCAATTATACATTTAACTTGTTTAAATTTTGAGCTTATATTAACATTGTAGAACAATTAATAAGTGTTCCTTAAACTAAAATTTTAATTTTAATTACGTCTTATTTACATTTACTTAAACGGACAAATAATTAAATGGTTAGTTATTATTAGTCAGTTAATTATTCAATGTTTATAGCAAACTGGCTACTGTTTTTATTAACATGTACAGCATTTTTCGATAACAACACATTTTTAGAACACAACACAACCTGTTTAGAAAACAATGTAATTGCAGCTACAGCTGCGTGCCCTATATTAGGGACCTTTATCTCAAATCCTTAATTTTGCATGAGTGGATACTTACATTGTCTATACAAGTGACTTTGTTGAATGGTGTACTAACACTAACATCCACAACAAGCAAGGTGACCATGACCAATGACCATGAAGACCACAACAATGAGGCATTGTGTGGTCATGAAATAATGTATGTCATAAATTAGATGCTGTCATACACCCTAAAGCTACAAGACATCTTCAATAGATATAGCAAAACCATGTATGATAAATAGTGTACACTTCAAGCTAGTATCAACACTAAACCAACTGTAGAACTGGAGCTGTGGACAGTTCACCAGTAAGACTGTTGAAGCTACATTGCATGTTTAATGAGGTGCTGTGTAAGATGCTGATAGCTGACATCAAAAAAGACTTCCAAAGGTAAAGGTTTATATATGAATACCGTATGTTGTAATGTTACCAACTTTGTTTATTGTAGATGCTGCAATATTGATGATACTACAGCTATTGCTGATGATCCTCATGTCTTTAGAGAACAGGCTTTGAAAAGCTATTTCCAAGGCCTTGCTTCTCCTTGTTATGGCGGTCAACCGTCATGACCACTTCAAGCCACTGGCATACAAGCCAGAAGAAAGTTAATGGGATGAGGAGAGTATCTCCTATTTTGATGAATTGTCCCCCTTTGGGTATTTCTGGTTGGGAAGACCACTGCAAATCTGGGAGTGCCAATTTGATGGGAAAAAAGTAACTGGCATAAGTGAAACATATGAATAACATAAATGAATAAAAACAATAATTTTAATAGAGCTTTAGTCCTGTTGGCTTGAGTTTTGAAGGCTTACAATTGCTTCAAAAGAAATCTAAAAAAGAACAAAGAAAAACATTAGTATGTTCTTACCAAAAATTATTTATGGAATTACATCTTAGGGCTTACCATGGTGGTGAAAATCAGGTGAAAAAGTTATTAAGAGAGAAGTATTGTTTAATATCTTGCAGCCAAACTATTAAAAGTGTTAGATGCCAAATTTTAACTGCCAGACCTTTTCAACTTTCTTTAGCTCCACTGCTTGGAGACAAAGTAGAAATTGTTTATCCATTTCTTACTATTGGAATTGACCATGTTGGCCCCTTTTATTGTTAAGTCACAACAGCATTCTGAAAAATGCCAAGCTGGACAAAAAGAGCCAAATTTTAAAAAAAAACAAATTACCAAAGATAAAAATTTAGCTTGTTTTGTTTACTTGTGCATCCACTAAGGCCATGTGGAAGAACTACCAAATTTGGACAGCACAAGCTTTGTCTCAGCTCTGAAAAGATTTTGTGGAAGAGCAATTTATTGTGACAATGGCCCAACTTTTAAAAAATTAGACAGACTTACAAATTTTAAGACTTAAAAGCAAGTCATCCTTTCTGACAAAACTTAAATGCTCCAAAAGCTACATGGTGGGGAGGCTTTAGGGAAAGTATGGTAAAACTGGTAAAACATTCTGAGTAAAGTTGTCAGTAATACAACTCTTTTGCATTCTGATGTGCTTGTTGAAGAATATATCTGCAAAGGAAAAATTGATTCCAAGATTTATCAATGTTTGGAAACAAGCATGTCACCTCTTTAAAAAAACTTTTATCAACAAACCTTCAAGTAAATTGTTCATATTTCCAAGTTATTTGTAGGTAGACAATCTAATAAGATCATGTAAAATTAAAATTCTGGATGGTCCTGAACTGACAAGACCAGTGCAAGCTTTTTCACCACTGGAATACACTCCTATTTATGCAACAGAGAAGCTTTATGTAACCTTTTGAAAAATTCCACTACTGAAAAATTCATTTGCATTTTCTCTTAGTTGATCTGCTGTTAATACTGCTAGATAAAGTGGCATTAACTTCCTACTTACAACTGCTACTGCTACTTTTACTCTACTTCCTACTAACACTTATGTAACAATTTGAAATTCTAATTTTCTTTTAGTTATCAGGTATTGCACGTTATTTGAGGTGCCTATGAGATGGGAAACCTGAGGTGATTCATAACCATTGGCCAAACCCTTTTAAAACTGTTCAAAAGTTTGTGTATGCACCAACTGAAAACTTTGTATTGCAATACAGTTTTAAACATATTATGAGAAATAGTATTTTTGCAAAGTAGATTGGGCTTTCTGTTGCTGTGATAACAGTATGCCACTTCTTGGATTTCATACAAATAACTTGGGTGAGGCTGGTATGTGATATTTAAACACACAAAAGCTTTGAACATTCCTCAATTGAATTTTAACATGGAAAGTTGATGTTTATTACCAATCTAGGATTTTAGATGTCAATGGTCAATTGGAAAATGCATTCAAACTGAAGGTTGTAGAATATGATGAACAGGATTGTAACCACAAAAGTGGGAAGCATTTTAATGTTGGAGAAGCAAGTTTAAGAGACTGGAGAAAAATGAATATGAAACAATAAGCTCTACATTATAGTGGTTTTCATTGGTTCACACTTGAAAATGAGTTGATTAAATGGGTGCTAGATATGTGAGCATTCAGCTTTCAACGACCAGTTCTTTTAAGGCAAAAACACTTGCCAATACTTTACAAATTGACAATTTTAAAGCTTACCCCTCAGGGTATGACAAATTTAAGTTTGCAAACATTAGCAACTGTAGGTAAAAATTTGTCACAAAAATGGAAAGCCAAAGTAAAAACATTTAAACAATAGACAATTGAAAAATCTGATAGAATTGAGAAGTGTCATATTGGTAACATGGATAAAGTTCCTGTAGTTTTGATCTTCCTAAATCAAAAACTGTACATCTAATTATACTGTTCTTCTCTGTGCTACTGCTGATAACTCAAAACTTTCTCCTATGGTCATATACAAAAAGAAAACCATCCCAAAGAATATACTATTTCAAGCAAATGGAAAAGTACGGATTAATAAAAACAAGATTTAAAGACTTGAAGCTTTCTTTTTGCTAAAAACATACATAAATTTTAAGCAATGTATTTAGTTTCTTTTTATAGCAATTTATTGCTTTAATGTTAATGAAAACCTATATCCAAAATCCTACCAGAAAAATGTTAATACATGTGTAAATACTTTATTTGATACTTCTATAATACAATATTTTAAGTTCATAATTTCAATTTTTTGATACATTTATTTTCAATAGTGAAACATTTTGGTTCAACTTTCAACACATGCTTATATTCATGTTTTTATAAATCTAGTATGTTAAGAACTTACAATTATTGTTTTTGTAATGATATAACACTGCTTTTTTTTAATTTATTCTTGGCATTATTATCTTTTAATTGTTAAGGCAAGTGTTATTATTTAGACACCATGCATTGCTTTTGCATACATTTGTGACACCTTTGGCATTGTTTTCTGTATACATCATCATACAAATCTCTACTTGTAGTTCAAAAACTTTTTCAAGAAAACTGGATATTAGGACATTAGGATATATAAATATAACATTTGGTGACTTGAATATAAAAAAAATAAATAAATCAAGGTTTTTGAACAATGTTGTAAATTACATAAAAAACATAATTATTTTTGTTTAAAACAATATAAACTAAGTTTTATTTTTTTATTATTATAAAACTTAACCTTTGTTTTGATAAACTACACAATTATAACCTATGCTTAGTTAGCTTTCTTTGTTAAAATTTTATGCTGTTAAATTAGTCATTAGTGCAGGTAAAAGCCCCGCTCATTTTGTTGTTATGCGTTATTTGTTTTCCCTTACTTAAAGTTCCCCTTACTTGTCAGATATCTCCTTATTTGTCATGATATCGCTTTCCTCTGTTGACATGGCAACCATGGCTGAGTCTAGTACCCAGTGAAGCATTGGTACTTGAAAATAATGCAATGAAATTAATAAGTAATTTTGTAATCAAAAACAAACTAAGTAAAACTAGACTAAATTATGTTAAAAACTATATATTCATTAAATCTTGAAATTATTAAAAAGCAAGACAAAAGATGTCTACAATGATTAGAGGTACAAGAACAAGTGAGTGAACAATTTATTTTCTATTTTACATGCTTTTTTATTTAATTAGAACAGTAAGGTAAAAACTAATGCAATTTTGGTAATTTTAAAAGAGGTTTTTTTTCATCTTATCTTTCTTCGATGGTCGCAGGGTGGCGTAATGTCGTTGGCTCCTTTGTACTGAATGGTTGGTCATCTGGTCATCGGATGTGGATTAGTTTGGTGAAGACGTCTTAGGATGGTCAGCTTTGTTCCCTAGTTGTGGTAATTCTTTTAACTTTATTGTGGCTGTTTTATTTCGAAAAAAAAGGGTAAGGATTAACAAGTGCATGCCACTGGATGTTTGACTTTCTGGAAAAGAGGGTAAGATTAGCATGATTAATATGTGATTATCGTATTAGTATGGTGAGGTAAGCCAATATGGTGAAAGTGTCTGGTGAATTAATCTAAAATGTATATTTAGCATTAGGTTCTTTCATTGTACAGTGGCCGTCTTTTTTCTAAAAAAAGTTAAATGATAACTTGAAGATATGGATAGAACAGTTAGGAATTAGGATTTGTTTCCCTAAACAGGAGCTTATTTCCCTTCAAAGCTGGTAAGGATTAACAAGTAATTGTGAAGAGGATATTACCTTATTCCTGAAAAAGATGGTAACATTTTTACATGATGAGCCACTATTTCAAAGGTGTTGGATGCTTGAACTAAATGTAAATTGTATCACAGTACCATACACTTTTTAAGTATCATACATCCAGTATTTTTAGGCAACATTTATAAACTTATTTATAAATTTTAATACAGTTATTAAAATGTTACAAAAGTGTAAACAACAATAAACTATATTATTATTCTACAGTATTGCACATTACCTATATTTGTAAAAATAACATACCAGCTTCAACGTGTTTTCGATTCAACATATTTTCTATCACAATTTGAAAACAATCACATTGATACTGATGTGACTAACACAATTAATGACCGATTATTCATTTTAAATAAAAGTAAACATCTGTTCACAGGGTGCCTGAGACATTAAGGCACCACACCCCAAAACATTGTAATTTTTGAATAAAATGTGTTTGAATATTTTACTATTAGTAATACATTACAAAAAAATATGTTCTGCATTGAAAAAAATTTTGAATTAAAGGAGTTTAAGTGTAGGTTATTTAACAATAAAATTTCAGTTTTGGATAAATAAATTATAAGTTTCACCTCAAGTATTTCCCCAATTGTATCATTTCAAGCATTAAGATGTCCAGAAAGGTAAACTGGATTGATTTACATGAAATAGTTTCATTCAGCCACCTCCCACCTTTTTTTAGCATCTTGGAGTTGTTTTTTAAACAGCAGAAGCCGACAAGTAGTGTAAGTCATTGCCAATGTAATAATAATGTGCCAACATTTGCCACATTATTATTACAGTAACTTTAATTAAAAACTGCTATTGAAGTACCGGGTGATCGAAAGAAATCACTACCTTATAACTAACACTATCTAGTAGTATTCTAAAAATCTCAATTTTTTTAGTAGAGTAAAATTGGCTTCAATTTAAATATTTTTTTAATTTTTAATGAATATGAAGGCCATACAAGTCGGTTTTACTCTACTTGAGATTGTTGAAAAATTGAGATTTTTTAAATACTACTAGATGGTGTTAGTTATAGGGTAGTGATTTCTTTCGATCACTCTGTATATGAAAATACTATGTACATTTCTGCTATGTACAGATTGTCCCAACTATTAGAGATGAGGATAATGGTAAATATAAATTGTAAATGATATTTTATATCTTAAAATTATTATGTACATCATTATTCAGATAATTATAATTATTTATCAAAAGCAAAAGATGAGCCTATGCCAGTTGAATAGCCAGCTGAGTAGTGTTTAATGAAATGAATTTGGTAGTTGTATCCCCAACTAGTATAATAGGTAGTTGTAATTATTGTTTACAGTGTTTTAAACTTTTGTTTGATAGTGGTTCAATCTACACCCATTTTTCTTTATGTATTACATGAAGAATTCAAAATAAAAACCAAAATCTTGAAATCCAAAAATAGTACTGGAAAAAGATGTTAAATGAAAAAAGAATTACCAATAAAAAACTTTAAATAATAAATTAATAAGCATCAATAACCACTTAATAACCATTCAAAGTGAATGGAACCCAGACCACACATTTAAAAAGATTCTAGGAGTATATTCTAGGAGATATTGTATTCTAATGAATTGTCAATTGTATTTCAAGTTCTACAATCTACCTACTAATTCCAACTGCATCATTCTAGTTAGCACTGTAGCAAAACTAATCAATCTGTTAGGATTTTTAGCTCCTAACAGATTGAACTAACACTTTTGTGTGGAATAACCAATTCGGTTGGGATCTGGAAGTGCCCAAAACAATTAAAACAAAAGGATTTAACAATCCTAGAATCTCATGTCAAACAAACAGTGAATTAACAATACCAAATTTAGAATTAATGGCAGCATTAGTTGGAGAAAAATTATTCACTTAATATATCAGGTTTTCAACTTGTAATTTGGCCTGTTAACATGATAGTTTTGAATTGGATTAAATATCCTAAAGCCAAACAGACCACTTTTGTTAAAAACAAGATTGCAACAATAATAAAAGATGAATTAACAACCACAAATGATTGAGTTCACTGTGTGGGTGAACTTAATTCAGCTGTTGTGGCAACTTGAAGTAGTGCTTTATCTCTAGAAAAACTAAACACATTTTGGATTTCAGGTACAGAAAGGTTCATAAACCCAGAATAGAGTTGGCACACAGATCTAAACACAGATCTAGAAGCACTGGAGGTTATTTCAACATCTGATCACTTTTTGGTAGTTAACCTTCACCAACCTGTATCAGTTGATACAATGTGGCTTGCAAAACTAATTATAAAAAACAGTAATTTTAATAGAGCTTTAGTCATGTTGCCTTGTGTTTTGAGGGCTTACAATTGTTTCAAGAAAAATCTAAAAAAAGAACAAAGAAAAACATTGGTATATTCAAAATTCTGCATTTCCAAGAACTTTAGAACTCAACACAGTTGAAAAATTTGTTAAGTCAACTCAACAGTCTTTGAACAAGAGATACAGTTTTTAAAGAAGCAACTTCCAGTTTTTAAATAATCTGAGATTTTCCTGATAACCCACATGATGAAAGACACAAAAACTAAATATTTTTAGCATAATGAAAGTAATACAAATTGTTTATGTTAATGATATTTTGATATGGTAAAAGACAACTAATAAACTTAAATTTGTTTATTTTTCAGATGCATTAAGCATGATTTGATTGCCATGTTTGCAGAAAGACAATAAACACTGGACGTTCTGCTTGTGGAAGTTGGATCAGTTGGATCTCCCAGTCTTTTTGATGTACATCATTGTATTTTCTGCAATCAATATTTTTATACTTAATTTGTTTCAACAATACTTGGTAGTTTAGTTTAGAACATACAATACCATAGTAACGAGTACTGTACTTTAAATAATGTATTAATGTCAAATGTTTAACTGTAGTTACTATTAAATGTATTCTATAAATGTTCTTTTAAAAATATTTTAAAAACTGTACTGTATAAGGTTACTAATAGCAATGAATAAAAATTGTTTTGAACATCAAAAATATATAAAGTGTTTAACAATCATTGTGAAAGACTAATATATTTAACCATTACAGAAACCACACAATTACAAGAACTTCAAGAAAAATTAGTAAACAATTTATTTATTTGTAAATATTATTTATAGTACATGTACTAAAAGTATATAATTAGTATATAATTATTTAATATAATTATTTAAGTATATAATTATTTAGCTACAAGATGAACATGATAGATCATGGCAACAATCCAACGGTTTCTAAGAGAATATTAAGAAAGGTAACACCACAAGCATACAACAACCTTCTTAAAAAGTATAAAAATAATAATGCGAAGGAATGCATCCGTTCTTATGCAGTTTTATAGTAAGTATTTTTTAACCTATTAAAGTTTTTACTGTGTGATTAAGTATTTTCTAATGTTATGTATTCTGTTGTCAGATCAATTTCTTCCACATCTGGTAATAGTTGAAGAATCTTTGGATGAGGCACTGGTTGCACTGAATGTTGAACCAACCGCGAACTAGCCACTTGCAAACAACCAACTCTCAGACGAGCCACTTGAAAACGAGCCACCTGCGGACAACCCATCTACAAATTGTAATATGGAAGTCATGTCACTACAACAAGCAACTCTGAGCATGCTTCACAATGTATTGTAAAACCAATGAAAGCCACAACGACTACTAAATTTTACTAAAATGGCTGGCTGATTTTACTAAAATGGCTGGCTGATTTTACTAAAATGGCTGGCTTTTGCACAGAGTGCAAAAGCTTGTTCTAAAACTCAAATAAATGTACTACAACTATACAAATACCACCCAACACATGTCTGAAATAATATTTTCTTTGGTGGCATGTAAAGAATTTCAATTTAAAAACCAATATTCACATTCAACTACCGAATGTTTTGAAAAGCAATTGCTGGATATTGCAAATGGGGAAATGGCAATTGACATGTGTACAATGTATCACACTGCCAACAAACTTCCAGCAATGTATCCAGCAAAATTACAAACATCATGTATGGTTCAGTGCACCTGCTATATTAGCAGCAAGGAACAATGATGTTAATGCCATCAATTTCACTATTCAAAATACAATACCAGGTGAAGCCACCAACTTGGTCACTTTTAGCAGAACCAACTGTGTTGTTATTGTTGATGTGACAGTACCATTTGAGATTATTGTCGATATATTTCTGCTGTGATTCTATTATTTTCATTTGTCAATTGTTTTTTGTGATCTGTATGTGCTTGAATAAGATTTGTTCTTGTCAGTTAATATCTACTACAATGTTCACTTTGGTTCAAAGCTATAGAAGTCCTTCAATAGTGTCAAAAGTTAACATTTAAGACAACATACAAGACTTGCAGTGAAAAAGATGATGAACAATGTCATTGAAGCAACAATTTTAAATGGGAAATTTAAGGATGGTAGTTAACATTTAACATGGTTGGCTGTTATAGATAAAAAAAATCACCACAACACTATACAACCCTCAAACAAATCCGGTGGAAAAACTTCATGATGATATGAAAATAAGGCTAGCTATAGCCATCGGAAACAGTCATAAGGAATGGCACAGAGTTTTGCCTGCCTGTTCCTATGCAATTTGTATGCAAATAAATTCTTAACTATATTGTTAACAATATTGGTATCATGCGCTATTACATAACACACATTGATACAACACATTATATTGTCATTAAACATTTGATAGCTCAAATTAAATGTTTATTGGTGATAAACAAATACATACATTATTAAATTATTATTTTATTATTATCTAAATGTTTTAATCATTAAGATATTTATTTCTAAATTTTTAAATATAACATTGTCATACACATAGACATAATGTTATGTAAGCCATTTGCTTGTAAGATGGTGAACCTTACAATTAGCTCTGCCATAGTTTGCAAATGTACACCTAATGCAAATGACCTAAGGATTACGCGATATCTATCCGATGATTAATTGATCATCAGATGGCATGCAGGTTGTATACTTTAATTACACATAGTTTTTATTATTTATTTTGTATGGATGGCTTAGTTTAAGCCATAGGAGATCTTGCCAGTAGGCCAGGTCTTATGAGAACTAGTGCATGATAAAACTATACAGAAAATTGTAGTAATTGAAAATGTATATTGCCAGTGAAGAAACTGGAAACCACAACAGAAACTAAAGCCCATCATAAATTCTTATCACCATCACTTCATGCTTTGGCAAATTTCTAGAAATGTTGGAAGAAAACCAATTTCTTTATAGGCAAAGACATTTTTCAGATTTAAAGCAACTGTAAGCCCTCAGAACCCAGATCAACATGACTAAAGCTCCATTCCATATCAAGAAAAAAAGAAATCTTGTTACAAAATGATCTTTGTCTTGAATGTTTTAAGAAAAATCACAATCAATATAACTGTTGTAGATGTTTGAGTCCTTGTGACACATGCCAAGGTGATCATTTACCTAGTATGTGTCTCAAAATTGGGCTCAAACGATGACATAGTGCACCTGGTGGTTCCAATACTTCTACAGAACAATCAAAAAAGGCCCCCTGAATTAAATTACAATGGTACAATTATACAGGGACGCTTTTAGACCCTTTACAAATTATTTTTGGGGTCGATTATCTTCCCTCAATAAATTTACAAAAATCAATCCATATTAATAGAGGGTTACAATATACTGGAACAAAATTTGGTTGGACTATTCAGGGCCATTTAGACTATCAACCTGTACAAGTTGAACCACTCTCTTTGGTGTTTATTTGATGATGATGATATAAATCTAAAGCAACTCTAGAACATTAAAAATATTGGCATAACATTGCCTGCTATTAAACCACCAGATGCCCTTATTTAAAAACAATTTGATATAAATTTACTTGACTTGCTAGTTAAAAAATGTTTTTAAACAACTCTTCCCTGGATTGATTCTTTAAAAACAAGTTTGCAGTCCAATGAGTCAATGATGATTTACAAAAGAATTGTAAGGGTATACAAAAGGATTACTGTAAAGGTCATCAAAAGTATACCTAATGTCAAAGAAACATGTCAATAATAAAAGTAGATAAATTATTAAATTATGATAGCTAAACACTAAAATGAAAGCAGTTTAGAACATTGTCTTGTATAAAAAGCTTGTAAAACTAACATACTCCCTTAGTTAAAAAAGATACATTAGAAAAAAGTCAATATATATATTTTGTTAATGAAATATAAACTTGTATAAATGTTTAGTGTTATGGATCAAGAAACAAATAACTATGAATTTTCAAAAATTAATGGAAGGAGAATAGTTAGATTGGCCAAATAATGTGGTAAAATAATGGTGGGATGATGGCAAAAGTGTTGGCCATAAACATTGCCGCTAAGAAAATGTGTCTAGAAGCAGCAAAAAAGTCATCGAAAATTCAACTGAATTGTATAACAATCCAAAGATGAATTATGTATTTGTCAAGTAATATTGCGGAACAATTAACTGAAAAAACTAAGATTATTGAATATAAAACAGAGGTCTTGAATTTGCAGGAGGTAAAATTTTCACCAGATAGCTCAAAAACCCTGGAGTTGAATGTGGAGTAAGTAATTACAGTTCTTAAAAATATATTTATAAAATACATTCAAAAAATATTTTTTTTTACATTTCAAAAAAAAAATGTAAAATAAATACACTTATTAGTGTAAAAAAGTCATCATGAAAAACAATAAATATATTTATTAAATAATTTTTTTTTTTGTCAAGCCAGTGACAGATAATTCAGTTGGTTGAAACCAACCAACTCAGGTTTTACAGAGTTTTTACCACTGAAACTGGAGTTTAATTTCAATGCCTGTCAAGGCTAACTCAAATAAACATTCGTTTTAGAAGTTCTATTATTTGTCACGTGCGTTATTTTCTGGTTCTTTTCTTTTAATTTGAATTAACGAATAATTAGAACACTTGCAGTTACCGTACTTATGGAAACTTTTAATCTTAATGAAATTGTTTTATATAAAGCGAAAAAATATGCATTACATTTATCGAGAATTATAGAAATCATTGATCCTGGAAAAAAGTAAGATGTTAAAAGTAAAAATTTTCCAACATTTGAGTTGTTCACAGCTAAAGTGGGACAAGTCATTGGAAATATTGTATTTAGAATTAAAGGTAAAAAGCTGTATTTTCTGTTCTAAATTAAATTTTTGTGTAGAAATTGTGAGGTGTTACACCTCAACTTAAGGTCTATACTTGATACCAGGGTCCAAAATAAACCTCTTCTAAATACCACCAAAAAATTAATGCTTTTTCTATCATTAGTAGTTGAAAAAGCATCTCAATGTCTAAAATACTTCACACTTGCTCCAGAAAATTACCAATTAGCTGTGAACAAATTAAAATATGAAGGCATTGACATGCATTTGCATGTCCAAATAGGATATCACAGCAAACTCAATTTTGTAAGAACTAAACAAGACACTGTTAATTTGGAGATTCTGCTTGATCGAGTTAAGACTTATTAGAAGCTCAAGGGAAAGGTACCATAGCCCCTGAATGAAGATATGGATAGAACAGTTAGGATTAGATCAGGAAGTGCCTAAAATAATCAAATCAAAATGGGACAAATGGTTAAATGAAATTCATATTATAAATACAGTGAATGTGTCCAGTAGACACCCAAGTAGTAAACTACAACTCCATATTTTCTGTGATGCATCTAAAGAAGCAAAAGGAGCTGTGGCTTACATGAGGGAAGAATTGAACTTTGATAATGTTAAAATTCAGAGTAGCTCCGACAAAAGGTCCCAAGAATTCAAGCAAGTTTGACAATGAACAGTTAACAATACCTAATTTAGAATTAATGGTGGCTCTAATAGGCTCCTAACTAGCCCAATATATCAAAACAATGATTAAAACCCCTTTTTAAACATATAAGTGGACAGATCATATGATTGTCTTCAATTGCAATAAGCAACCACGATTTAAACAAACGTCTTTTGTCAAAAACCGTATTGCAGAGATTTCAAAACTCACTTGTAGCCACGACTGGGCCCATTGCCTTGGTGAATTAATGCGAATTCTATGTTCAATACGGCGGAAACTTATTTAACTATGGAGCAAGGATTACCCTTCATGGCGTCCTTACAACAATATGCAGAGTTGATTTGGACATTCAACCAGGCTGTACAGGAAATGCGAACTGTCTCCTCAACGAATGCAGAGGTAATGGCTACAGCTCTTAGGCAAAATTTGGATGCTATAGCTGAGGCCCTCAGACAGAATTCAGCAACCATGAACTCTACTCTTTGGGAATTCACCACAACTTACACTGCTGCCCTCGCCAGGAATGAAGAAGTCATCTCCACAGTAATACAAGGCAACACAGAGGCCGTATCGCATCAACGAGAAACTCTGGAGATACTTCAAAACGTACTGCAGAGGCCAGCTCAAGCAAGCAACCTCCGCACGCCTGAGAATCGTCTGCATCCAGATCCCAATGTCTCTAATAGATCACTGGATCCGACACCAGCTAACCCGGTAACTAGGATTCCAGTAGCAAATCCGCAAGTTACGGCGGCAGTTGCGGCAACGCCTACAACTCCTCAACACTTGAATCCCCAGGTAGAAATTTGCAGAGGACATCTGCGACACTCTGCGTAAAGGTTTTACAGAGAAAAGAAGGTCAGCCTTCAAGTTGACCTTACATCCAACGTTCAATACTTCACCTTGGACCTTATCAACAGAGACTACGATGCTACTGATTGGGAAGCTGATATTTGACAACCTGAGCCCCACACCGGATACAAGTATCGCAGATACTACAATGCAAGACGAGTTGTTGGATACCTCACAGAGACCTGAGGTCAAAAAGAAACGACCTTCAACTAGATATTTGAGATCCCCATCAACCGTTGAGCCTTCCTCGAGTAAGGATACGACTCAGCCGCAGATTTTTGAAAGTCGTCCACGCAGTGGCCTGCATTTTAGTTCCTCCTGTTGAGTCAGCATGTCTTGGTCTGCCCATACTCACTATAGGACATAACAAAAAACGCCAACCTACGAGGAAAGTTTCCCGGATTATATACCAGTCATTGTCCACAAAGGTTCCAGTTACTCTGCCTTCAACTCGGACACCGACAGCTAGTGCCGCCTCATAGCAGCCCATCAGACGAATCCTAGTGGCCGCAGCAGGCTCAGCTACCTACACAGCTACCAATGAGGTAATAATAACATTACCAAGGGTTGTTTCTCTGGTCACACGGCCCTTGGAGAAAGGCTATTGGATACCAAAAAAGTTGTCTGAACAATAGGGTATGCAGGGGTCCAGCTCGAAGTGACCACTCTCGCCAAAGGACAGCAGGTCACCTCAGAGTCCACATAAACGGCACCAATCCAGCTCCCGCCACCGCTCCGAGTCCAGGCACCATCGGACTCTAGACATGGGTCAGACTCTTGATACGAATCGGATTCTCGCCATCGGTCGGACTCCCAACACCATATGAGATACTCAGAGCCTCATGATCGAAGGGCTGAGAGGGGATCAGATGGGACGCAAACATCCATAATAACCGAACCCACCATGAAGCCACCAGGAAGCGCAGAGTTGGTGGCCTTGTTTCAGCAGCGCAAAATTTTGTGCCTTAAGTCATTCAGTACCTGGGACACATGATAGCGAACAGCAAGATTCAACCACAAAAGCATAAGATTTACACTATTTTGCATCTTAATTATTTCAAAAAAAATTAATCTTGAAAAAAACACATGCTAACTTAGTAAGATGATTAAATATTTGATGTTAAAATCAACAGGTGCAAACTGCAAGCACCCTGCCACTTCTCCTTAGATATTTACTTCTCCTGTAAAGGACTCTATGTAAAGGACTACAATGACACTCAATATTGCCTTGTAATTGACCCCTGAGGATATGCAGAGTAAATGAATAAAACAAAAATCAAATAAATGAATTAAATTTGTACAATGTAATTATTAATTTTTTGTTTGTAACTTAGCAATCCTAAATTTTTTTTAAATAATATTATTTCTAGAAATCATTTATTTTCGTTGTTAAAGAACAAATCAATTTTAGCAAAACTTATTTTGAAAATTGATTTTAAATATATTTTGTTATTTCAATTTGTTCAAGAAAATTTTGCTTTTATTAAGAGTAGGTTTGCAATTTTAAAATTCTATTTTAGGTATATTTTGATTTATAAAACAGAAATGTATGTTTAGATACACCAGTTGACTTTGTATCACATGTTTATGACAAGCTCTTTTGTACTATACCATTATTAATTTTCTGTTTGAAACTTTGCAAACTCAAATTTTTTTCAATATTTTATCTCAAATTTGATTATTGTCCATAAGGCAATTAGCTTTCTCTTGGCTACATTACCAAACATCAATTTCAACAAAACTTTAAAAATTTATTTCAATTATTTTGTTATAGAACATTTAGCCTTTATTAACACAAGGTTTTTCATTTCCAGAATTATAAAAGCTTATTTTAAATGTCCATTTTAAACCAATGCTGTTTGAAAAAAGCAAACTAAGTTTCACTTAAAATTGGTTGAGTTGTGACAAATGATAAATATGGAGTTGCATTGGTTGGTTTTACAATGCTATTTTTAGGCTGTTCTGTTTTTAACATGCTAATGAAAAGCATTTAACTTAAAACTTTTCATCAATAAATTTTAAAGAAACTTTTCCATCAATGAAGATGATTCCAATTTGTGAAACTAGAAATTATATCCATATAATTTCAAAATTTTGTTGAAATAAATTAATTTCTTAATGCAGTAAACACCTTAAAGTAAGCACCTTAAATAAAACAAGAAAAAATATTGAAAAAAAGACTACCAAGTTTCAAAATAAAAATTTCTATACTATACAACATAATCATAAATATTTGATACAAAGCTAATTAAAAACATTATCTATTAACTCAATTTCAAATTATGCATGTCACTATTCGTTACATGTACAGTATGAGATGCCTTTCAATTGCAAGCCCAGCCAATTAAAAGCAATTTGAGTCTAAGCAGTATCTGATTTATTCTAATTAGAGTTCATATACAGTGTGAACAAAAAGTCTGTCCCCCCTCTTCACTTTTTAAATAAGCAAACTTTTAAAACTTGGCTAATGGGAGCAAATAGGAACTATGTGGGTCTCCATCTAATGGTGATCATGAAATATATGTGAACTGTGAATTTATGCTTTTTTTCAACATTTATTTTTATAATAAAAAGTGATAAGCCATTTTAGTCAATCCCCAACGCGGACTGCGCAACACCCCAGCTAAATTTCAACAAATCATGACCAGTGTGATCAGAAAACTATTCCTTAAGACTTGTTATCCATACACCAATGACAATTGTGTGGGTAGGATGTCTGTAAAGGAACACTATTCCGATCTTCAAGCTTGCTTTCATCTGTGTGCAACACCAACACGTAATCACGTAAAATGTTACTATCTTTTCAGAAGTGAGCCGACATACGCTTTGCAGTTATATGTTAATCCTTACCAAACTCGAAGGAAGATAAACTCCTGTTTGAGAAAACCAGACACAGTTCTCTTTTTCTAGGATAAATGAAGGCAACTACATGATTAAAGAACTTCCACCCCAGCTGGAGAATAAAGAATACTATTCTGGGTAATTTTCCAGGATCATTCCTAACTCTGACAATTAAGACGAACAATATCTAATTACAAAGGAGCCAACAACACAACATCACCTAGCAACAATTGAACAAAGCTCTAATGAAAGAAATATCTGAATTTAACATTAGTTTTATTAGTTGACCTAATTGTATTAAGAAAAATAGCAACATGTAAAAATGAGAGAATAAGATGTAACACACTTGATTTTGTACTCCACACTTGAGTAGATGTCTCTTACTTTGCTCCTTTTAGTAATGTCAATAGTTATTTAAATCACCATTTTTTCTGCATTTTTCAACTTTGTTAGTTTGAAACAAGGCATTAGTTGAAAGGCTTTATGTAACATATTATGATCATTGATTTTATTGAATTTTAATTCATCTTCCACTATAATTCCAGGTGCCACTTTTAGATAAGTAGAAAACAGAGTAAAATCTTATAGTAAGATTTATAGCAAAGGTCATTCAATGGCTGGCACAAACAATTTGTTAAGAATTATATAATAAATCTATAATTTGGGAATATATATTAACTTGATTAAACTTGAAATGCAAGGATTACTTAGAATACTTCTCAAAATAGCAAAACAAATTAACTTAACTGTGCTCCCAATTTTAAAGCTATGGACTGGCAACAATAGAAAGATAGTACATTAGATAAAACAACTGACTTAAGTCATTGTCTAATGGTAAAATAATGTTTTTAAAATAACATTGATATGTAAATCTTATATATAAAATTATTTTTGCTTTAGATAAAATGTTTGTAATTGATACAAAACAAATATTTGAAAAACAATAAAATAGACTTGAAGAAAAAAATTATGAGAAGTAATACATTTACATTTTACAACATTAAATAAAATTAATACATTTAATAATGTTTATTAAAAAATTTAGATGTTATGGTAATGGATAACCAGACTGCATTCACTGGAATAAAGCCGAGATGCTAAAAGCAAAAGAGCTTATCACTTTATTTGTCAATAAATTTAATAAATTAATAGCAAAATGGCATCTATAGTATGTTTCCAGTAATCATAAACATCAATTTGTACTTTTTTAATTTTAAATAAATACCACAAAGTTAATTTGTGGAAACCAAAGACTAAAGTGTGAAACAAGCAATGAAAATGTGGGAAATATGTGGTTATGATGGTATGAAATTAAAACCATATGGTTTTTGCATTAGAGAGTGCATTGATGGGTATTCAAGGAATATTAAATTGTTAAATGTTTAAAAAATAATAACAACCCAATGATCATTGCAGGTTATTTTTGTGAAACAATTGCCAGTAATGGAGGATGTCCTTTATTGATAAGAGCAGATTTGGGAACTCAAAATAGTGTCATGGGTGTTACATGTTTACTTCTAGAAAATGGTATTGATAATTAATTAAACTGTTGCTTTTAATATGGTAAAAGCACATCTAACCAAAGGATTGAGGCATGGTGATGTATATTAAGAAAAGTGTCCCTAATGTTGGTTAGATGCCTTTGGAAGACTACAAGATGCAATTGTAGACGACCAAACTGGACTCCAACGTCAGTACTAAGAAAACCTTGAAATCAAAACAGTCCAGGGTCTCTCAACTGCAACTGAACTGTTTGTCCAGTATAAAAAGACGACAACGATTTTGTTACTTTACCATTCTGTTTTAGATTGTAGTTCATATTATTTTGTAGTTGCAACCTGTAGCAAAAACTATTTATTAAATTTTGTTAAAAGCATCAAAAAGTTTCAACTTTCGTAAATCGAACACTTGTTTTACTAACAAGTAGTAATAGTTTACTACTTATTAAAGGTTAACAGCCGAACTGTTTTTGGATTTAATCTTCACAATTTTTCTCATCGTTATACTCAACTCACCTTCTACGATGGATCACACAGCTATTGTAGCTCAGCAGATTCATAACTACGAGAGAGATAATCTTTGATGTTTTACGATCATATCTACATTTTTTAATATGATCCTGATCAAGAAAGAGCCTCTGATAATGTCAATCGTATAAAACTACTTCGCCTTCAGTTTGAACAAAGCGTGAAGAATTGGCAACAAGCTGAAAAGGATGCTTTGGAATGGGTACCGCCAGACAACATCAATATAACCTGGAAGGAAACAATGACATTCAGAAAGACTGAGATCAGCTTCAGTTCTAAGGTAGGTGAAGCAGATGCCTGTACTATTAACACTGAGACATCTGCTATAAACCAATGCCAGAAAAGTATGGAGGAATTGACTGTTTGCACAATTTTGACATTAACTTTTTTATTCATTCATTGAAATATTGTATATTTTGAGAAAATTGTATTTGCTCTAACAGAAATATTTTTGATTTCGCTGAAATATTCAAGAATATAACTGGCACCTTCCTAATGATATAAATAAAGGAGTTTTGTTATATATCAACTTGCAATTAATATTTTAAGAGAATTCGGAATGATACTTAAAATTGTAATTTTAGAAAAGTTTATTTTTAAGAATTTTTTTCAAAAGGTGAAAGACACTAAGAGAATTTTTTGAAAGTTATACTATGCAAGAAAATATCTTGGTGTAACAACAGTGGTTAGATCAGAAAGTAACTCCAGAAAGCAGAAATGTAAGCATAAATTTTCATTCAGGCAAACTTTTTGTCTAAACTAAATTGTAAAATATGTAAATTAGTTACTATTTCCTTAGCTTGCTTTAATATTAATGTTAACACTATCCCATTTATTATTATAGGAATATTTCATTGAATTTAGTATATACTAATCTTGTTTCAGGATATGTAAATGTAACTTCCAATAATAATCAGTTTTACCTCAACTACAAAGACATTGTTTAGGAAGAGTTTCAGTATTTAAAAATGGCCATAAGCCATATAGATTCATTCTAATCTTAAAACTATATATAATTTGTAAATTCTGTCACAAACTCCGGTTTAAAAAGTTTTTAAATGTTTTAGGGTGTCAATCTATGTCAAAAATATCAAGTGTTTAAACTGTTTATGAGTTTCAATGCCTTAGAAAAGTCAAGGTTGAGTTGTGAATAACCTCATGTGTGCAATATTTAACCGAATTTTTATATACATGTTTTGGGGAAAGTGTAAAACTTATATATTTTACATTTTATAAACAAGCGTAGGTAAAAACTATATACCTAATTTAAAGCGTCATGTTCCTACTTGTAGCATTTGTATAATTGTTTATAAAAGTTCGTTTCATATATATTCTTGTTTGTATATATAACCTTATGTTTTGAAAAGTTTATTTTTGCAATGGATAGGCTACAACTATGTTTACAATATGATGATGTCAAATGGAGCAATACTATCGTGTCTTGTGTTGTTTGTTTCACCTATTAATACCACACCACTGTCAGTTACATTATGTTTGTACTTTATATAAAACCATATGTTATTATTAAGTGTTTTGCATCAAGTTTTATAATACAATATTGGGATTCATTGGAAGACTAGCTGCCACTTAGGGAGGATGTCTTTATTGCATACGCTTAAATGTTTTAAATCACTCCATAATAGTATGTTGCTATGTTTTTTAGTTAGCTATGTGCATGAGTGGATACTTACAATGTCTATACAAGAGACTTTGTTAAATGGTGGTACTACCTGTAGAAAAAGATGCATCTATGTTCACTATGATTTTTATGAATTTGCTGAAACTGTAGAGGATATCTACACTAACATCTACAACAAGCAAGGTTTGCTGTGGGATTGTTTAAGATGACAACCAAGGGATGATTGATGATGCTGATGACAATTACTATGAAGACCACAACAATGAGGCATTGTGTGGTTGTGAAATGATGTATGTATGCCATAAATTGGATGCTGGCATACACCTTAAAGTTGAATATGGTAAAAAGCTACAGGACATCTTCAATAAATATAGCAAAGCCATATATGACAAATAGTGTACACTTCAAGCCAGTATCAATACTAAACTAACTGTAGAACTTGAGCTGTGTGACAGTTCACCAATAAGACTGTTGGAGTTACATTGCATGTTTAATGAGGTGCTGTGTAAGATGCATGTTATTCATTGTTTAAGATAGACTCTACAGCATTAGCCTAGCTAACTAATGTTGAGAATCGAAGTGATTAAATATAGTGAATTGCAGAAACTGCTGGTATAACACAACACTTTGGTCAACAATGTTTCATCAACCACAACAATAACAATACATGTAAAGTGCCTAAAAAGTGTAAAACATGTTATAAAAAACTTGAAAAATATCATGTTAGTTTTACACATAAATGCACATATTGTAAAAAAATTGTGAACATTCAAAAGCCAAATTAAAACAAGAAACAAGCTCCATGTTGGTATTTTGACTTTGAATCTTTAATACAACCAGATGGAACTCCTGACTAATTGCACTTGTGACCAAAAAATGGTGTTTAAGTAAACTACCAGAGATGAGTTACTGCAGTGATTCCCAAAGTGGGTGCTGCCGCCCCCTTGTGAGCGCTGCTGCTATCCAGGGGAGGCGGTGATGGTCATCGTTGCATTTGGTATACATGTAAATTTAATATTGAAATTAACTTCCAGGGGGCACTAGATAGTCTTTTTTTCTGGAAAGGGGCCAGTAGGCCAAAAAGTTTGGGAACCACTGAGTTACTGTGTCACCTGTAAAATAATAGCTTACCACAAAGATAAATCAATATGCCCTTGAAAAGTGTTGGTATTTTTTTTTAAAAGTTTCAATATTAATATTTTAACTCTTTTATTGGGTATAAATTCAGTACTTTTCTGGGGAAAGCCAGATCTTATGTGGCAAAATCTCAGAAGCTTTAAACAACTTAGGATTTGATAGAAGCTTTTTGCTGAGATTGCACACATAGCCACCTATTTCTATAATAGAACATTTCATAATTTCTTACAGAATGAAATGCCTTTTGAAAAATGGTCTGACAGGAAACCCAGTTTATCACATAAGCATTAGGCCTAAAGTTTGGGCTCTTATTCCAGTACAAAAAGAGTTAAGCTGGAAGATCCATTAGAAGTTGGTTGTATGATTGGATATGCACAAAGTACAACTAAATATCATATTTTTTTTCTTGCCAAAGGAACAATCATTGAAACTAAATCAGTTTCATTAAATTAAAGTATTTGGCAATAATTGCAAAGTAATGTTCCTCGTGTTAGTTTTCTAAATGAAATTGATAAGGACACAGAAGATGAAGAGGCTGATGTTTATGTTAGACTTAGCTCAAGTAAAACCGACTTGAATAGCCTTCATACTCATTAATAATCGAATTAAAAATATTCAAATTTAATTTAACTTTTTTTTACAATTAAAATTTTATTTTTTTTCGCTTGGCTTATTAGAAAATAGCCATAGAATCTATTAATTTTATAAGTATTTAAACCTGCAGATTACTTCAACTAGCCCAAAAATTAATATTCAATTCCATTTGAAGATGTACAGTATGATGATAGTTTGTTGGGATTATTGATTTGATACTATAAATTGCTGTAACATCATTTTATCATAATGCAAACAAAAAAATCTGAACCCAAGTTTCTCACTGAATGTTTAACTAATACATTAAATAATCTAATAGAAATTAATAAATATTCAACTGTCATCAAATATGCCAGGTTGCCCTGTCCTTTTGCGGGACAGGATTCAAAAAATATCTAAAAGAACATTCCAACAATTTTTCTTAAAAAACATTTTTTGAAAATTTAAAAAATACACAAAAAAAATGCTATTTTCGCAGACAACAAAGCATCTCAAAGTGCAGGGTCAAAAAACCTTTTTTTTTGGAAAAGTTTGTTTTATAAGAAATTTTCTTTTCAGAAATGTTTTTTTTTAAAAAAAAAAAAAAAGTTTCCTTGAAGACAATTTTTACACTTGGCCCCGCAAAAGGTCACGCTTAATGGGTCATATTTAACCAAATTCTTCTCAAAATTCCAGAATATTTCAAATTTTAATATTAGATTTACATTAAAAATTTAATATACTATTCAAATATTTGATTCCGATTTTTGTGACATCACTACTGTATACACAAATAGTGCAACTTAACATTTGAAAATCATAGGTGTGGCCGTTTACGAACAATAAAGAAACGAGACGAATTCCTGTTGAAGCTAATTCATTTCTGTCTCGTTTTTTTTTTTTCATTTATTACACACATTTGTGTTGAAACTAAAATTAAATCGGATTTTTAGTTCACGAACATTAAAACCGCGTGCTGAGACTTTGTTGAATTTTATTGTGTGTTTTTTTTTTTTTTACCAATAATAACAATTTTTAACTAACTTTCTAGAATCTAATAAATGTATAATAATTAGTTTCTTACCTTACAAATGTTTCCAAACGTTAGGGCGATGAAGACATTAGAAGCCACTTTTAGTCTTTCAAACAATGAAACACTTACTGTTCAAGTTGAAACATGTTATGACACGACCATGCCTAACATTCCATTTCTAATTCTTTTACCGTTCTTCAGATAGGAAATCTTCTTTTCAACTAAAAACATAAATAAAAACAATTATAGATGATCTTGAGTAGTCACGTCTCTAAATTAAAAATTAATACTTTTTCCAAACGTCTCTGCGTCCAAAACAAGCCCCAATTTCAGAGAATGCAAACATGGCGACTTCAGCAACGAAAAGAACACTTTAGTCAGATCATGATATTATAACGTATCGATATTTGTCATTCAATTCTACTAAGATAAGTACTGTAATTGATACTTTTGTTACGATATTTCATTAGTATCGATACCGTTCATTCGATCTCACATTAATAAAAGCAACAGTACTGTTGTTAAGAAATATCGAACTGTATATTCAATTTAAAAATATCGATTTACATTATTTCGATTATGTAATTTCAACACACACTGTTAATTAAGAAAAATAAAGAAACGAGACAAATCGTCATTGTAGCTAATGTTACACAGTCTCGTCACTTTAAAAAGAATAAAGAAATGAGTACTAATCTAGCTTTTCTTGTGTCGTTTGATGACCAAAATGACAAGATTTGGAAGTCCAAATAAAAGTTAAGAAATTGGAATTAAAATACAAGTATTAATTTTGCATGTTAAACTTATATAACTTTTTTAATAATTGAACTTGTAAACACAAACTGAATGATTAAATCATGAGATAACTTTTTAACAATTTCAACTGATTTTTTTGGACTTTTTAAAACTTACAGTTATCTAAAATATAAGCATGTAATTAAAGTGGACAAATACCCATTGTAGAGCAGTGTGTGGTTCTCGAAATCTAAGTGGTTCTTTGTGGTGGCTTTCTAAAAGCACGACGATGTTGGTGATTTCGACCGCCGAACACATTCGTGCTCATGACCGCACAAGTAGATTTACTGTTGGCAGGTGAGGAAGTGAGAATTGGTGGTAAAAAAGGTGAATTTACAGGTGATAATCTAACATCATCGCTCGAATCATCCTAAAAACACCATATTAATACCATAAAATGATTACAACAATTACAAGAGCAAGTTCAAATCTTGTGTTTATAGGCAGTTTTTCAGAAACCACGACCTTGCAACTTCATTTTTGGTTACAACATCTTGCAGTTCCAGCAACTAACTTACTTCCTGACGCTCTTGCAGTTCAAGTTCTTGACAATCTGGGTTTGAAAAGAAACATTCCTACACATTAAGAAGAAAAAAAGGTTTTATTTGGTTGAGTAATCGGCCTCGTATGTGCCTGTTGTTTTACATTTTTGTCACTTGTGAAATAATGAGCTCTTTTAAATGGACCAATGAAATCAGTTTCAAAACCCAGGTTGTCGAGAATTTGAATTGAGAAGGCACCAGGTTGTAGACAGCTAATCATTGCAACTGTTTAATCTCAGTAACGGTTTAAGTTAAAGGAAAATTAGTCCATTGAAATGCACACAAACATAACCAGTGTTGGGCAAACTACCAAGAGTAATGAGTTTTTCTGTACTTAATTCATTACTCTTAATTTAGGGAATATTTAGTCGTCATACAATTCTAATTACAAGATTTTGAATGTTGGCAAAGAGTGATTACTCATGTACAAAAATAATGAGTAACGAGTCGCATGTCATGATAAAAAAAAGGAATGACTATTTTCTTTGTGGATATTAGTTGATTGTGCCATTTGAGAGATGCCCAACACTGGTTTCCTCAAACACTGACTTTTTCTCGTAAATCTGTAAGTAAAAATTGAGAGAAAATTTACTTTGTTTTTGTCAAGGCTAAATTGAACCTTGCAAGCTCCTTTGGTTACACTTAAGTTGTCCAGCTTTAATGCCAATGTATTAACACGTAAGACCAGAAAGTTCTTTCTTATTTGAAGGTTTGATTGTCTATTTAACAAAACCGAGAATTAAAATGATTGCAAATAAACTCTCTTTCAATATCACATTTATTGACTTACTTTTGTGAACCACTTGTTGATGTGTTGAGGTCTTCTTCATCATCAATGCTTTGCAAATCCTGTTTTAAATCAACGAATCTTGACTTCATCGCTGTCATTTTCAATTGTATTTCGCTGAGTTCGTCACCATCTGGCGTAAACTGGAAGTGTAACTGTTCAATAACGTCTTTGTTCTGAGGTGAAATTGGTAAACGACACTGAGGACAAACGACATGAACTTTCAACCAATTCCTCAA
>JAAFCF010003069.1:24233-37643 GCA_013389785.1 Helicorthomorpha holstii
GAGCTTAATGCCAGAAAAGCATGGATGTCTATGGGAAAAATCATGGAGTTTCTATTTTTTTGAAAACCATACTTTTTTAAAAAGTTACATAAAAATGTGTTTTAAAGCATGCGTAAAAGTGTATAAATGCACTGTTTAATGGCTAAATGCAAGTGGAAGCATGTATTTTCAATATCTGAAGGGATTATGTCCACACATGTATTTAAGCAATTTTTTAAAAGTTAGCTTTACAAGCTTCGTAGAGCTCGTATCGCAAAATGCATGTTTGGACATCATATCTACTTATGTAGAGATGTTCAAACATGCATTTACATTGATTTCTTAACATGAAAAGCATGGAGAAGCCATTCTTGCTAACAATACCCTCTATGTTAGTCTATGCACATGACTAAGCGAAACAAAGCACTACGGAGCGCTGACGTCGTTGTTCTTGTGACGTCAGAAGCAAGTACTACGATTACAATAAAGGCACATCTGCGCATGTGCAAGTACTTCTCTATAACGCATATAGAGACTTATACGTCATCGCAAAACGATTTCAATAATATCGATAAATCGATTATCGCGAACAATAATAGTATCGAATTAACAATCACTTTCAATGCAAATAACAATTGCAGTTAATATGTTAAGCATATTAACTGCTAATAACAAAGCAATTATATCGTCGCATATAAATACGACAAAACCGGAAATGCAGCCGGAACATACTTAGCGTCGTCAGATTCCAAATGGTTTGGAATTTTGTACTTTCGGTATGCAAACGACTATGGTCATATGACGTATGACCATCCCAAGTTGACCACATGCACGTGTCAACGTTAGGGACGCGAGTCCGCTATATTGCATGCAAATGATATATAACGAATAGGAAAAGCATTACCAATGCATTTCCTATGGAGTCAACCACTATATCGTCACTGTAGATGCAACATAACGAATCTCAGTTTTTCGAATTTTTCAGGAGAGCGAAAAAACCATCTTGTTCTTACATTGTCAGCCTGCATAAACCATGTTACAAAATCTTAAATTCTAGAAAAACTAAGTGGAATTTTCATGAACTTGAGATTTATGGGAGATTCATCGGAACATTTTGCACATCATGATATGTGTAACTCAATTTAGCCCAAAAATGAGTTTTGTCATGTTGCATCTACAGTGACGATATATATTATAGTAGTTTTTCTCCATAGGATTTAAGCTACCATGCACATCCTATACTACCATTACAGGGTTGCCACAAGTGTAGCAATGGAATATCTACCACAAATTCCCCTATTCACGCCGCTACACTTACGCAATACGGCTACCCTTTGCGATCTAAGATAGCTAATGACAACATAACATTTATTAAATTGCACATAATAAACATTCAAATTAAAACAAGTACAAAAAATGAAAAACATGCTGTAAACGCAAATATAATACTGCACAGCATGGACCTGTAAAATAAACAAAACACATACATATTCAACAATTAGTGTACACTAGACCCACCACCACATGACCCCAATACATGTAAACAACAATTACACTTAGAATCATCCGTAGTTAATCTAACACTAATTAAAATCATCTGTAAGCATAAACAGCAACTAAAATTAAATACTAAACCATTTAATAGTACAGTGCCTGCAATCAGAACATGTATGCGTGCCTTAAAGCGACCGAAATATTTGCTCAACTGGAGGCTTCAAGGTGGATTTGTTGGTTGGCTTTGGGAGGAAATCGCCCATGTTTGCCTCAGACTCCACATAGCCTATGACAAATGCCCATAGGCCCAACTGGTACCTTGCAAAGTGGTGTCGCAACGCGATATGCTTCGATCTGCTATTTTCAATAACAGACTCAGCAAAAGTAATTGCCGACTTATTGTCACACCACATTGTAGGAACTTCGAAATCAATGATTCCCCAGTTGTTTACAAACCTCTTAAACCATACCACCTCCTTGACTGCCTCTGCAAGAGCAATGTATTCACTCTCCATTGTGGAGAGTGCCACACATTTCTGTTTCTGGCTCTTCCAGGATACTACCCCACCGTCAACCATCACGATAAAGCCGCTAAAGCTGCGACAATCGTGTGTGGAATTCCAGCTGGCATCAACAAAGCATTCCAGCTTGAGGGCAGTATTTAATCTAGAAGAATCAGAGTCAATACATAATGTTTAGTAGTCAGCAAATAAGACACTAATTTGCCCAAGTATCTCCAGTGCTCCTGTGTAGGTGCATTGGAAAACTGGGCTAAATAAATCGTAGCCATAAGTACGTCTGGTCTCGTTCTCTGTGCTAAGAACAAGACCGCCCCAATGACGTTCTTATACGGCACGTCTACCTGATCTTTATCACCTGGCATCTGTACCAAGCCTCCCACTACTAGAGGTAGGGTAGTTGCCTTTATCTCCAGCCCTGGAAATAAATTAGGCAGTTGGCTCACCTTATCCTCTTGGTGAATACCAACATACCTGTGGCTGTACACAAAATTCACTCCCAATAAGCTCCTTATTGGTCCCAATAAGTGTATTTTGTATACGCTATCCAGATCCTCTATTGCAGTGGTGACTCCCAAGGCATTCTTGGCAAAGACCCCTACATCATCTACGTAGATCACAAGGACGATAGCGTTTAGCTTGATATATACACAAGCTGAGCCATCTGCCCTCCTGTAGCCAAAACCTGTTAACACCTTATCCAGATGGAGGAACCATTCCTTCCCAGACTGGTGGAGGCCATATAGCGACTTCCTCAGTCTCAGGCCTGGTCCCATCTCCTCAAACCCTTGAGGAGCCTTCATCCAACAATTGTGTCTAAGGTCCGAGTACAGGTAGGCCCCCGAGACAGCTACTTGATGGTGCAGCCACCCCAGTCTTCCCACTAAAATTGAAAAACAAAGTCTAATTAGAGTGAAATTAACTACAGGTGAATAGCAATTATCGTAATTGATCCCTTTACGCTGCCTGTGGCCGCCTGCCACTAGGCGAGCACGGAATCGCTCGATATTACCATCATGCGTTTTCTTCACGGCAAAAACCCAGCGATTAGGGAGCAATCGCTGTCCTTTTGGCGGGGTGATCACTTCCCATACAGCTCGTTCAGACAACATCCTGATTTCTTCTTCCATCGCCTCTTTTCAAAATTTGGCCTGTGGTGACTGGATCGCCTATTTGTAATTCTTTGGCGTCTGGATAGTGTCTGTTTTCGTTCTGTTAAAAGTTAGTAACACATGATCATCAATTACATTACAAAAGTGAATAAAATCTTCGTCTTCTTTGATGTTATCCACGTCATCTTCTCCTTCAGCACCTGCTTCCACTTCTGGAGCAAACTGTACTGTCTTGCCGTTTCCTTTACTGCCATTATCGCTGTTTATAGGGCTGGCCACGTCTGCATTCACGTCCCATGGCTGCAACTTCGTTCCACCGGTCACCTTTAGAGTAGCAGCAGTACTCACATGCGGTGCTGACTGGTACCGCTCTACTGGCTTTTTCTTTTGGCAGGACTTCCTCGCAGTGTTTTTCACAAAAGGCTTAGGAGCTGCTGGCTGGGCCTGTTGATCCTGTAACTTCCTTGGTGTTGCTTGCTGCTGTGGTACTATCTCCAGTACATCTTCCAAAACTGCACCCGGCATCTCTACTGGGGGGCTGGGTTGTCTAGAAGACTCAGACGACGCACTTGAAGCCACCTGCTCCAGTCGCTCCTTAAACGGTGTAATTTTGGCTGGTACCACCGTCGTCTAGGCCTGGGACATCGTACCAATTCCGCTTATAGTGTTGTCATCAATTATAACGTCACTAGGAGTCGCTGGAACTATTCGCTTGGCTTTTTCCTCATCGTCACTGGATTCGCCTAAACAGTCAATATTAACGGCTGGAAAAATATTTTGATTAATTTTCTTTGGGCCGCTCTGCTGGGTTCCTTCTGCTTGCTTGGCAAAGTCTTTCGGTTGGATTTCTGGCTCAGGCTTGAATTCCCCCTTAATCAGCTCCTCATTGAATCAAACACTCTTGGATTCAATGACTTTCCGATATTGAGGCATCCATACCCTGTATCCAGTGCTGCTCTCAGCGTATCTGACCATTACGCCTTTCTCTGCTTTCGGGTCCAGCTTCTTGCGTTTTTCACTTGGGATAAACACCCAAGTATCTGCACCAAAAAATTTTAAATTACTCAAAATAGGGACCTTCCCGGTCCACAACTCGTAGGGAGTTCGTCCATCTAACTTCCGATGACCTGTCCTGTTTTAAAGATACATTGCACATTTCGCAGCTTCAGGCCAAAACACCGGATCCAAACCACTGTCGAACAACAGGCATCTGGTTCCTTCAATTAGCGTGCGGTTGAACCTTTCAGCGATGCCATTCTGTTTCGGAGTGTAGGTATTGGTCATCTGGTGTCTAATCCCATTCTGCAAAATAAAAGTGTCAATATCTTTGTTGCAAAACTTGAGGCCATTATCCGTCCTAATAGCCTTGAACTTACTATTGCACGAACGCTCAGTAGCTAGAATAAACTGATTAACATTGCAACATCAGATTTAGATTTCATCACATAGATCTTAGCCTTTTGGCTAAAATCATCAATAAATGTCACTAAATAGCGACTTTCACCAATGCCTACCACATTGGCTGGGCCCCAGCAATCGGCGTGTACCAGTTGTAGCACACGCATACTCTGTTTGCCCTTGATCCAAGGCGCCACCGCACACGCCATACGGGCCCTTACACATACGTCGCAAAATTCACTATTGTAATTCTTGATAGCAGGGGGCCCTCCAGGGCCCCATTCGCAATCATCTGTTTTACAACGCCGTCGCTGGGGTGCCTCAGCCGTCTGTGTAGCATGGCCGCATCGTCACTAATCGCGTGCACTTGATGGTTTCCGTTCACTAAGTTTCGATGCAGGTGAGGTGTAACAATCACATGAGCCTTTAACACATAAATGTTATTAGTCAATACAGTTTTAAACACGATTTCACCTGCTTTTGTTGAAACTACATAGTTCTTGCCCTCCTTATGTTGTATGTAGCCATTTCGCACCAATTGTGTCGCACTAATCAAGTTCACAATGGCTTTAGAAGAATACCGTACACCTAGTAAAGTAACAGTAATTCCATCAATACACAACCTGATGTCTCCATAGCCAAGAATGGGGATTGTATCTCTTTCCCCAGTAGTTCTGGCTGTAGACTTCTGCTCTGTGAACAACGAAAACCAGTCTCTCCTATTCGTGAAATGGCTCGAGGCGCCACTATCTATAGTCCATTCAGCTAAGGCAGTAATTTCTGTGTTAAAAACATGATTAATAACAGTTTGACTAGACTCCTTTGTTACCCTATCATCTATCAGCAATCCAAACTCTGCAGTAGGCTTTGTAGAAGCTCCCTGCTGGTCCTTGGCTTTTCCAGTAGCTCTTGGTTGATTGCACTTGTTGGCAAAATGGCCAGGCTTCTTACATCTAAAACACTTAAGTTCAGTTTTATTAGTACTGTTTCCATTATTATTAGATTTCCCAGCAGTTTTCTTGGCCTTCCCGCCCTTCTTCTTGCCATGTCCAGTGGCAAAAGCACCATTTCCGTTTACATTACCGTTACCTTCGACTGAGTACTGGACTCGCGCGTTTTCAGTCAACAAACCGTCAATAACTGTTTTGACCGTAAACTGGTCACGGGGCGTACGGTACAACTGCTGCAAGACACCATTGAGTTCTTGAGGCAAAGCAGACATCATCTGGTATACCACGTAATGTTCGTCCAAGGCAAAACCAGACTCTGCAACCTCCCTTGGTTTTCTTTGCACCCTTGCAATAAACACTGGGATGGTTTCCCCATCAATGTATCTAAAATTGGTAAACTCCCTCAAGAGTGCAGCCTCTCTAGCTATGGCTTTAGGCTCGTACGCATTCTTGAACTCTTCCCAAGCTTCTTTGGCAGTCATTTCAGGAGTTATGATATTTTTAATCTCATCAGTGAGATTCAACTATATCAGGCCAACGGCCTGTTCGTCCTTAGTGGACCATTGTTCCCTGGCTTTGTCTGTGGCGGTCTCATCCGGTCTAGGTATGAGCCCTTCCCCAGAAACATAACACCAGACATTCTTTGATTTCAGCATCATTCTCATAAGTTGCGCAGTAATGCTCATCCAATGCGCATTAATTTTCTCTTTAAGATGATATGTTGCATGTTGTAATTGAATAACTCTACGATAAGTTATTAAATTTATTGTGCATTTGTTTGCGTTATATTAAGTGTAATATGCGCCACCTGCTGGGCTATGCTGCATCATAGCAACCAAGCAAATTTCGTTTACTCAAGTTTTGAAATTTGCGCCGTCTGATTACTCGTAATGTTAATAGATGGCGCTGATGAAAAGGGCCTATACCTTCAATGTATAGTCGTTTGCCCTTCACTTGTATTTCTTGTAACAGTATAGTAAAGTAATGAATATCATTTGATGTGTTTTTATTAAATATCAAATTTAAACTTTAATAATCAAGTTTTAGCTGTTATTTTATTTTAAATCATAATTCATTTAAACTAATTAGGAGCTTCCTGATAACTGAAGTTAGTCAATATCGAGGATTGAATTAGAATAAAAATCGCCGTTATAATTATCAGCATGGTGTAGCACGCTTTGAACATATACAACGATTTCATTATCTCATTCTTGGTTAATCTAATTGGCTTAGATTAATCAAATCATCGATAAAGACACTACAAAGGTTATGGACGCAAGACCTATAGCTTATTTGGATTGATATTTGCCCGGAATTTGTGATTGTGAGTGTGATTTGAACAGTGAATTGTGAGAAGCTCTAGGATGCTATCTTTAGGACTAACTCTGCATTTTGAGCAAACAAAGGGCCTTGGTGTGCTACTTTGAATTCGCCAGTTTTGCGACTTTAAGACATTGTTTGTTGGATCAATTTGAACTTTTCATTGTTTGATGTTAATCATCAATCTACAAAATGGCTGAAGATAAGATTAAAATGAACATTATTACTCCCTTAACTGAAACCAACTATGTGAGTTGGGTTAAGGATATGAGGATGGTCCTCAGATATAGGGACTTATATGAGCATGCTGATGGGACGATTATGCCACCTGGACATGATGCAACGCCGGAAGCTCATCTCACTTTCAAGCAGAAAAATCAGAAAGCCCTAGTTTTTATTTGGAGAATTTTGAGCACCAGCATGAAAGATACAGTTTGCAATGACGAGATTGCATCTACAGTATGGACCAAATTGCGCCAGATGTTTCAGCCCTCAGCAGTGGCTAGGGAAATTGCATTATTGATGAAATTTTGCAATTTGACTTTCAAGGAAGGAGAGTCAATGAAAATGTTCAACTCACGAGTGCAAAACAAGGAAAGGGAAGTGCGTGATTCCGAATATGAACTGGATAAACGGTTTGTGGCTTATCAGCTGATAAGGTCATTGCCCCCTGCTTACTCTGGAATATGTGCAACTCTCCATCAACTTCCTAGTGAGGAAGTAACTGTAGAAAAAGTGGTACAAACATTAACTGTGGAGGACTGTAGAGTCCAGTACTCACTTGCACCCACCAATAATGGATATAGCAACGGAAATCATTCTTCAATGGCTACTGATGGAATTAAGAAGATTCCCAACAAAAAGAAAGGTAGGAAAAATGTTTCCTCTAATAAAAATACTGGTGGTGGGCTGCAAAGTCTGATAATGCTGATAAAGGCAAGACTGCTCAGAAAAAGAAAAATACTGAGGTCGTTTGCTACAGATGTGGGGTCAAGGGTCATTTTGCCCGTGATTGCAAACAGCCTTATTCAAATTCTTCAGACAATGCTGGCCCTTCCAATGGCAATTGTGGATTTATGGTTTTTGAGCAACTCAATGACATCTTTGGGGATAAATTGTCAGAGTCAGTGCTTAAGACAAAGTGCACTGAAAAGTTGTTCGATTGGGTCATAGATAGTGGGGCCACATGCCATTTTTGCAAGCACCTAGAGTGGTTTAGTACGTACACAGAGCAGCCAAGTGTGGCTAATACTACTGGTTAGGGAGGGTCCCTTAATATCCGTGGCCATGGTAATATAGTGTTAGATATCAACGGTCGTGAAGTGACTTTATTTGATGTTCGTTATGCACCAGATTCTAGAGTGAATTTGATTAGTTGTGCTAGAATAGACAGAAAAGGTCTTAAGCAAATAACTCAGAATGGTGTTTTCTCAGTTATTGATAATTGTGGCAATACAATTTTAAATGCAAATTTAAATAATAGTAACTTTTACGATTTAAATGCGGCTCCTATTATTCGCAAGGGCGTGAATATGGTGGATACTGCCAATAGTGTAGTGGATTTAGAAATGCTTCATCATCGATTAGGGCACCCAAGTGCAACGGTGCTCAAGAAAATGATTGCTGATAAAACCGTAATTAGAATTAATGACATTCATGACAAAGATTTCCGATTTTGCGAAGTTTGTGTACGTACTAAAGCCACTAGTGCAAAAGCACCCAGTATTTTAGGTAAACAGAGTTCCAAAATACTGGACTTAGTGCATATTGACTGTTGGGGGCCTGCTCCAGTTGAAGGGTTGACTGGAGAACGTTATTTTGTTACTTTTGTTGATGACTACAGTCGTCGTGCGCGTGTGTTTGTTGTGAAATTGAAATCTGAGTGTTTTGATACCATCCGAAATTTCATTAGGTATACTGAAAGGTCTACTGAGAACAAAATAAAGGCCATTAGAACAGATAATGGACTTGAATTTTGTAATCAGGAAGTGTCCAGATTGTTAACCAGTGTTAGAATTAAGCATCAACGCACAAACACTTACTCTCTCAAGCAAAATGGTGTGGCTGAGAGGTTCAATCTCACCATGGGAGAGAAAATACGTGCGCAAATTTTTGATAGTGGCCTCGAGACCAACTTTTGGCCTGAAGCTGCTTTAACTGCATGTTATTTGTATAATAGAACTGGCCACAAGAAGCTGGATGGGCGATCACCAATGGAGGTTTGGACAGGGTCCAAACCCAGTGTTAATCATTTGCGACTATTTGGATGTGAAGCTTGGGTTTTTGTGCCTAGTGAAAAGTGCAAAAAGCTTGAATCCAAAGCCATTAAAGGGTTAATGGTTGGATACGCATATGACACTGTGGGATATAGAGTGTATATTCCATCAACTGGTAAAATTGTGGAATCAAAAAGTGTTCAATTCCATGAAGTGCCCAAACAGGGGGAATTAGTGAAAAGTGTTTCCAAATACCCTACTGATGAAATAGTGGCTGATGACTCTAAATGCAATATTGACAATGATTCTAATAAGAAAAATGACTCTTTTCAGAATAATGATATTTATAGTGATTCAGATGATTCAGATGATTCAGATGACGATGATGATGACATGGACGACAAAGCAGTGGCCGTTGAACCAGCTCTAAGTGCAGTCGACAGTGGTATTGGTACCATGACCGGAACCGAAAGTGCCAGAAAGTCAACCCCAGTAAAAAGAGTTGGTATAACTCCCATTAAATTGAGATTACAACAGGTGCAGAGTTCATCGGGGACTTCATTAACAAGCTCATCTGATCAGGAGATCATTGCTGCTGACAATGCCCTCAAGCCAAGCTGGACACGATCAGGGAAGAATAGGCCATCGACCAAGGGACAGTTTCAGTTGGAGAACATTGAAGAAGAGCTGTATGAGCCGCCGATGCCAGCCCCACACGTTCCACGACATTTTAAAATGTCAGGAGGTAAGGCCATACCCATCTGGGATGAAACGTATGGTCAAAGCAGCACTGAATCGAGTCAAGGGTCAAGTCAAGGGTCATCACCAAGCCAGGAGTCCAATAAAACTCCAGCAGTGAAAATGAGCCGACTACAACAACTGACGAAACAACTGAAGGAACAAATTCATCATCTTCTAATTCAGACATTACTAATTTTGTTTTCATGACTAATGTTTTTAGAAACGATGAATGCAGAGTTAAGAAGCCCAAAACTTACAAAGAGGCCATAGAGTCTCCTCAAAAGGACCAATAACAGGCTGCCATGGAAGAAGAGATTGCCATGATGACTGAGAGGAAGGTGTGGATAAGCAAAAAAAATCTACTGGACAAAGAGTTCTTCCAAGTAGTTGGGTGTATGCTGTGAAATATACACCAAGTGGTAACGTGGACCGATTCCGTGCACGTCTTGTGGCTGGGGGCCATAGACGGCGTAAAGGAATCGATTATGATGTAATTTATTCGCCAGTTGTTAACTTTATACTAATCTATTTGTGTTTTTCTATTTTAGTGGACCGTATACAGTGGTGTCACCAGCAAGTGGACATCAAGGGGGCTTACTTATATGGGACCTTGAAGCACAAGATATGGATGAGACCACCTCCTGAGTTTTCCCATCTGGGAGAGTCAGTAAGGCTGATAAAATCACTCTATGGACTCCACCAGTCTGGGAAGGAGTGGTTTCTCCATTTAGATGGTGTTTTGGTTGGCATGGGTTATCACAGAGCTGATGGGTCAGCCTGTGTTTATATTAAAAACAAAATAATAGTGCTTGTTGTTTATGTAGATGATGTTGGCCTTTTTTGGGAGGAACCGATCAGCCATTGGAGAGGCATTGCAGGATCTCACCTCTATATATGAGATAAGAAGCCCAGGGCCAATTAAACAGCTCCTGGGTGTTAATTTCATATGCAGAGATGGCTATGTGGGAGCCCATCAGGAGCACTATATTGAGGAAATAGTGCAGAATTACTCTGAATTGGAGATCAGAGCAACGACTCTGCCTTTGGTGATTGGGGGCCTTCCCAAGGACAAAAACGACGACAAGTTGGTAAATCTACCATACCTTAATGTGATAGGGGCAATCCTTTATGTGGCTCAAAGGACTCGCCCAGATATTCTAATGGCAACAGCATACTTGGCACAGTACAATGATGAACCTAAATTGGTTCATTGGAGACATCTGTGTAAGCTTGTAAGTTACTTATATTACACTAAGGAATATGTATTAACTTTATTTTCTAGAGATGAAATGGAACAGGAACCACACTTGCATTGCTTTGTAGATGCAAGCTGGAACCTAAACCATGATAGAAAATCTTTTCTGGTTTTATTATTGAAATGGATGGTGGTACCATTTCATGGAAGAGCCAGAAACAAAAGTGTGTTGCCCTCTCCACTATGGAGAGTGAATATATAGCTATCTGTGAGGTAACTAAAGAACTCATTTGGCTAAAGAGATTCCTGGACAATTGGGGAATTGTAAGTTGCAAGCAACCGATTGTCTATTGTGACAATAAGGCTGCCATAAGCTTCTCACAATCTGTGATTGAGAATAGCAGATCTAAACACATTGATCTGCGTTATCACTATGTAAGGGATATGTTCAGTCAGGGGGAATTTGACTTGATTCATGTGGAATCTAAGTTAAATTTGGCTGACTTCCTTACTAAACCCCTAGCCAAAGCACTGTTGATGAATGCAATTAGATTAATTTTCAGACGTTTGAGATAAGTAGCTTGCTGGTGGACAACATTGTGAGCATCCTGCTGTTTCATTGCTGTTTATATCTTTTTGTGTATTATCTTTTGAGTGCAATAATTGTGATTATGTTTTGTTTTATTAATTTTATTTAGGTGTTTAATGAAATTATGCTTTGCATGTTTATAGGGTTAATTCGTGCATGTTTATGAATCGTTTATTCATATTATTGTTTGTTTTTAGTTAAATTAATTGCGTGAAAGGGGGAATATGTAGTCTGGAATTGTCGCAGTTGATCGACTACACTGTCCTGGACAGCCAAAGTATTCCCTTATTAATTTAGCTAGGTTCAAACGCCACTTTAACATTGGGCAATATGACATTAAATGGATGCTAATCATTTTCTACTTGGTACAATGACATTTGCACTGTTTAGATGCTAAAATCGTTGTAATGTTCAAAGCATGCTACACCATGCTGTTACTTGTAACGGCGATTTTTAATCTAATTCAATCCTCGATATTGACTAACTTCAGTTATCAGGAAGCTCCTAATTAGTTTAAATGAATTATGATTTAAAATAAAACAAAAGTTAAAACTTGATTATTAAAGTTTAAATTTGATATTTAATAAAGACAAATCAAATGATATTCATTACTTTACTATACTGTTACAAGAATACAAGTGAAGGGCAAACGACTATACATTGAAGGTATAGGCCCTTTTCATCAGCGCCATCTATTAACAATACGAGTAATCAGACGGCGCAAATTTCAAACTTGAGTAAACGAAATTTGCTATGTTGCTATGACGCAGCATAGCCCAGCAGGTGGCGCATATTACACTTAATATAACACAAACAAACGCACAATAAATTTAATAACTCATCGTAGAGTTATTCAATTATAACATGCAAGGTATCATCTAAAAGAGAAAATTAATGCGCATCAGATGAGCATTACTGCGCATCTTCCGGGTTTACTGCGCAACTTTCGGTTTTTGCAATGACGTCACAACCACATTGCGAATATACAAACATGCATAAATATCACTGTAAAGTCGATTATTACTCTAATTAATTAGTGATATTAACTAGAAGCATGCTCCGACATTAATACCATTGATAAACGATCAATGTCAATTTAAGATGAGGTAAAACGCAATTTACCATACGCAAAATAATGTATAATGCAAACGGCATTATATACGCAATTACAATGTGTTCAACAGCCATTGTACCATTGTTTATATGACTGTTTGGATTGATCTTAATTGAACTAAACAATGCAAATGCCATTGTACAAAGTAGAAAATGATCAATGTCCAATTAATGTCATATTGCCCAATGTTAAAGTGGCATTTGAACTTAGCTAAATTAATAAGGGAATACTTCGGCTGTCCAGGACAGTGTAGTCGATCAACTGCGACAATTCCAGACTACACATATGGGAAAAGTCTATGGGAAAAATCATGGATTTTCTATCCTGTTGAAAACCATACTTTTTGAAAAAGTTACATAGAAAGGTGTTTTAAAGCATGCGTAAAAGTGTATAAATGCACTGTTTAATGGCTAAATGCAAGTGGAAGCATGTATTTTTAACATCTGAAGGGATTTTGTCCACACATGTATTTAAGCAATTTTGTAAAAGTTAGCTTTACGAGCTTCATAGAGCTCGTATCGCAAAATGCATGTTTGGACCTCATCTCTACTTATGTAGAGATGAGGTCCAAACATGCATTTACATTGATTTCTTAAAGTTAAATTATCAGGTTTCAAAGGGCTGAGCTTAAAGCCAGAAAAGCATGGAAGTCAATGGGAAAAATCATGAATTTTCTATCCTTTTGAAAACCATATTTTTTTTAAAAGTTACATAAAAAGGTGTTTTAAAGCATGTGTAAAAGTGTATAAATGCACTTTTTAATGGCTAAATGCAAGTGGAAGCA
>JAAFCF010003069.1:58683-88664 GCA_013389785.1 Helicorthomorpha holstii
CAAAAGTGTATTTTAAAAAACGAAATAAATGAGACAAAGTGACATTCATATGTGTGGATTTTTGTCTCATTATTATAATGGCAAGAGTGTATTTTAAAAACGAAATAAACGAGACAGATACATTCTTATGTGTGGATTTTTGTCTCGTTTATATATTTACAAAAGTGTATTTTAAAAATGAAATAAACAAAACAAAGATGCATTCATGTGTGGATTTTTGTCTCGTTTTTATATTTACAAAAGTGTATTTTAAAAACGAAATACACGAGACAAAGATACATTCATATGTGTGGATTTTTGTCTCGCTTTTAAATTGACAAAAGTGTATTTTAAAAAAAACGAAATAAACGAGACAAAGTGACATTCATATGTGTGGATTTTTGTCTCGTTATTATATTGCCAAGAGTGTATTTTAAAAACGAAATAAAAGAGACAGAGTGACATTATAATGTGTGGATTTTTGTCTCGTTTTTAAATTGACAAAAGTGTATTTAAAAAAAAATGTACGTGAGGAAATGAACGAGACAAAGATGCATTTATATGTGTGGTTTTTCGTCTCGTTTTTAAATTCACAAAAGTGTATTTTAAAAAATGAAAAAACGAGACAAAGATACATTCATATGTGTAGATTTTTGTCTCGTTATTAGATTGGTAAGAGTGTATTTTAAAAACGAAATAAAAGAGACAGAGTGACATTATAATGTGTGGATTTTTGTCTCGTTTTTAAATTGACAAAAGTGTATTTTAAAAAAACGAAATAAACGAGACAAATTGACATTCATATGTGTGGATTTTTGGCTCGTTTTTAAATTGACAAAAGTGTATTTTAAAAACGAAATAAACGAGACAAAGATGCATTCATATGTGTGGATTTTTGTCTCGTTTTTAAATTGACATAAGTGTCATTTGTTGAAAAAAATCAGGTCATAAGTAAAAGTAGTAATGATATGTTTTTTTAATTTAAGGACTTAAGTATGAAAACACTAAAAAAACAACAAAAATATCAATAAGAATCCATAAAAATTGTGTCACAATATTATACTAAACCCAGCATCACAGATAATAGTTACCAGACATCTCGTGATCTAGTAACAAACTATGAAAACGGTACAACATCTATTGGTACAATATCTCGTGTAAATGTGTGGAAATTAATGGAGGCAATTAAAAGGGGCGATTGAAGTAAAAACATTGTTGGAATGTAAACGTAACAAAAACAATGAATTATGAGTGTTTGAACATTTGTTAAAAATGAAATCAGTTTTATGTGTATTTTATTCATAAGCACTATTATTATTATTATTATTTTGTTAAAAACTAAAAAATGGGTGAAAAAACAAATTTTGATCCTTCAAAATATTATGAGATTATTAAGTTTAAAAATATGAAATATAAAACGTTTGAGTCAGATGAAAAGTTGGGTGAAATAAGATTTAAGAATCTCGACAAAATTCCAGTAAACAATGTTAGTGAGTGGATGGAAAAATATTTGACCATCTAATAAATCATTTTACAGATAAAGATGAGAATGTTGATGATTTACATTTACGATTTTATTTAAATAGTGTCAATTTCAAAAGCGCTGTGAGTATAGGTTATATAAATAAAGAACGCTTGACAGGTAAAATGATTTTAGATCGAATTATAAAAATACAAAATTCAAATGACCGATTTAGTTTAACAGATGGTACTATTCAGTTATCACTGCTTAAAACAAGAATGCTTCCTAGAGGCGGGGGGTAGGTTTTTTAATAATATAGAAAAGTGGTTGAAAAATGAAAAGAAAATGAAAACATGCATAATAATTAAAAATGTTGAGGATGAGTTATGTTGTGCTAGAGCCATAGTTGTGGGTAGGGCACACTCCATGTACCTAACAAACAAGCACGATAGAACATTGTACACAAAATTCCGTCAAGTCAAACAACAACCTGCACATCAGACTAGGATGCTATAGAATTGTGTCAAGGAGCCAATGTGCATGAAAAACAATGTGGTGTTGTGGAAATCAACAAATTTGCAGAGTATCTTGGTGACAACTATAGGATTTATGTAGTGGAGTGCGAGTCGGGTCTCCGTGTTAGCCATGTGACATTTCCAGAAAAACCACCGAACAAATACAACATATGGTTACTTTTAGCAAATAAGCACTACAATGTCATTACCAGTATTAGTTCATTATATGGGTCGGAAAAATTCTGTATGCTAAGCCTCAAAGGTGTTTCAAGAAACCGTCGCTGTATCGCTCAATGTACGTCATGTAAAATGAATAACTGTCAACGGTTTATCAAAGCTGCAAAACAGCCAATGTCAATGCCTACAAACAAATGTACAGATTGTTTGCGTTACTTTTATGGCAAAGACTGTTTAAGGTCTCACAAGGAAAACCAAACCTGTGAACAGTTTCGTTGCTGTCCTCAATGTTATCAGTTGATACAAGAGGACCATGTCTGTTTTACTAAAATATGTCAATACTGCAAGACCAGACAGCCCTTTGAGCATAAATGTCATATTCAAAAAGTAAAAATAAAAATAGAAAAAGTGCAACCAGAAATAGGGTATTTTGATTATGAGTGTTTAGTGTTGGATGATGGCACTCACCAACCATGCTTTGTGATTGTGCAAAATGAGCCTAATACAGTACAAAAAATTTTTGATTATGGTGAAAATAGCAATGAAACATTTTGCAGTTGGATATTTGAAGAAATTGCAACAACAAAGCGCCGCAACATATTTATTTCACATTATGGCAAGGGTTATGATCACCATCTTGTACTGGCTTGGCTGTACAAAAAGGGACACATGTCAGAGGTTACATGGAATGGGCAAAAAATAATCACCATGCACTGCTCGAATGTGTTTTTTATAGATTCACACAATTATTTGGCAGTTCCTTTAAGTGCACTACCTAAGACATTCAATCTAAATGAAATGAAAAAAAGATATTTCCCCCACAAGTTTAACCGGTTGGAAAATCAAACGTATATTGGCGAGTGGCCTCCACTTGATGCCTACGAACTCAACAAAAAAAAATGCCAAGAAAAGGGATGATCTCCTAACATGGTACAATAACCAAAAGCAAAATGTTTTTAATTTTAAGAAAGAGTTGATTGAGTACTGCCTATCAGATGTTGAAATTTTAAGACTGTTCAAAATGGACCCATTTATTACTGCTGTAACACTACTTTCTTATTGTTGCAAAGTGTACTGCCATCATTTCATGCCAATTGATAGCATTGGTATAATTCCTCTAGCTGGCTACTACTCATCAAAGAAAAAGTATAGTGAGAAAAGCATAAAGTGGTTAGAATGGATTTCTACAACACAGAATGTAGTGATACACCACGCATTAAATGGTGGTGAGAAAAACTTTGGACGTTTGTATGTGGATGGATGGGATGCCGAAAACAAAACAACATTTGAATTTTTAGGATGTTACTTTCATGGCTGTCAATGATGCTACAAGCCAGACACTTACAACAAAACTGTAGAGTGTACTATGCAACAGTTAATGCATGCAACAGCCCTTCGAATTGAAAAGCCGCTTGGTTTCGCTGAAATAGATAGAGTGATCACAAAATGGGAGTGTGAACTAGAGCGAGAACTGGCAGATGATGAAGAAATGGGTCGGATATATAACAACACAAATTGGTCAAAGGTAGGACCTCTTAACCCAGGGATGCTTTCTTTGGAGGAAGAACAGCTCCTACTAGACTGTTTTATAAAGCACAAGTTGGTGAACGGATTAAATATGTGGATTATGTGAGTTTGTATCCAACAGTTAACAAATATGATGTGATGCCTGTGGGACACCCTGAGATTCTACACCCAACAGAGTATCAAGCGAGGCGCTATTTCGGACTAGTTAAATGCACAGTATTGCCTCCAAGACGATTGTATCATCCTGTGCTACCCTATCATTGTCACTCTAAATTGATGTTTCCACTGTGTGTTGCATGTGCTCAAAACCAGCAGGAAGAGTGTAATCATGATAATGAGGCGAGAAAAATGCATGGTACATGGACAACTATTGAGGTAGATGAAGCAGTTAAACGTCATTACAGAGTGATCAAAGTGTTTGAAGTGTGTCTCTATAAAGAAACTATTAAAGGTCTATTTGCTAAATATGTTAACATTCTTTTAAAAATTAAACAAGAGTCATCAGGATGGCCTGTTTGGGTCAAGTCGGAGCAAGACAGACACCAGTATATTGAAGATTATGAAAGTGTAGAAGGTATAAAACTGGAAAATGTGGAGAAAAACCCTGGTAAAAGAGATATAGCTAAATTTATGCTAAATTCATTGTGGGGCAAGTTTGCACAACGGGAAAATCTGCCGACAACAACTCAAATAGCAGACTATAGAGACCTGGTTGAACTGTTGAGTAATGATGGTAAAACCGTAACAGATGCCAAGATTATTAATGAAAATTGTATGCTAGTTACATGGGTACCTGTTGTAGAAGTTATGGGTGTTTCTGGCAAAACTTATCTTGTGATTGCAGCTTTCACAACAGCATGGGCAAGATTGCGACTATACAGACTGTTAGATACTGTGAGAAAAAATGCTTTGTACATGGATACTGACAATCTAATTTACATTGTGAAAAATGGTGAAGAAGATCCACTAAATTCTTTAACTGGTGAGAATTTAGGACAATTGACTGATGAAATTGCTGCCAAGTGTGACAGTGGTGATAATATCTACATTGAAGAGTTTGTGTGTGGCAGTCCAAAAAATTATGGATATAAACTGTCTAATGGTGATGAGGCGTAGAAAATGCGTGGTATTAACATGAATTTCAGCACAAATACGGTGATAAACTATGATGTAATTAAAGGTATGGTGTGTCATAAGAGAGCCAGAGAAGATGATGCTGATGGGGATAGAGTGGAAGAAGGAGTGCATGTTGATCAATTCTATATCAAACGTTCAAAGTGCACTGGTGATTTAAAAAGCGTTATCTGCAAGAAAAAATACCAGATAGTGTTTGACAAAGCCTTTGTGGATGACGATCTGAAAGCCTGGCCATTTGGTTACCAAAATTGAAAGAGAATGGATATCAAAACAGCGCTGCAGCTGATGCTAATGATGATGAGGATGATATTGACAAAGATGGTGCAAAGTATTATGATCCTAATGAGCCCAACAGTCTTGGGGTATTGACCGGTTCCAACGTCATATAGGACATCCAAATAATGCAAAGTTCAAAGCATGGGCAGCTAGGCAATATGCCTATACACGACACAGACATGTAGTGCGACACTTTCCTAGAAACAAAACAGAGGATGTAGGGATTGATGACTTGTGGCAGGCAGATCTGATGGACATGCAAGCTGTGCAAAAGTATAATGATGGCTACAGGTACATTTTGACTGTAATTGTTGTGTTTTTAAAATATGCCTGGGCCAAACCTACACGTACCAAAAGTGCAAAGGATGTTGCTGCAGCTTTGGAAAGTGTGATTGAGGAGAACGGGGGGGCGAGGACCTGATAAGCTGTGCACTGATCAAGGCAGAGTTTGTAAACGCCGAAATTGACAGACTTGTTAAAAAGTACAATATACATTTTTGGGGTGCTTCACATTTTGAACTCGTTGGCCGGCACTAGTGCCGGCCATCGATTTAGAATTCTGAAGCAAGCGCGTAAAAGGGGGTCCGTAGAGGGGCGCGTGAGAGGGCCGCGAAGGGGCGCGCAAGGGGGTCTGCAGAGAGCGCGTGAAAGGATACGCGGAGGGGCGCGCGAGGGATTGAAGGCAGTGGCGGCGGCGGCATGGCGCGACAAACCCCCCTCTCTTTTTGCGCAACCCACGGCCGCGCCCTCCTTTTATTTCTTTAATTTGTCAAAATAATAATAAATAGCATACAAACAATAGAAAAGGTCAGGATTGCTGCTGTTAACTGTCATTCTGTTAGCAAACTACTTTTCAACAACAACAACTACCACAACAAGAGCTGTTGTGCACACAACTGTTAATATCCAATTCTTCATATGGGTATTACCCCAATAACTCGCAGCCGCAGTTTACAGTGCATTTGAAAGATGACATCAATTTAAAATCAATGGATTGGGAGGTAGGTTTGGTAGATATCATATATCCTCCAACTTGGAAAAATGTCACCAAAACCTGTGACACATTGCGTTACACTATAAATGTACCTTCAGCAAACCTGCCAGCAGGTACAGTAGCACAACTAACAGCACATTTAAAAGAAGATGATGACTACAGTTTACTACCATTTGACAAATCTAATGATGGTGCCATGCAATTAATATGTTCTAATTTAAAAATAAAACATGGGATGTATGACAATGTGGAAACTTTACTAGAAGAAATTAACACCACAGTAAATGAAGATGTAAAACCACTCATTAAAATCTGTAGTAATGGTCTCCTAAATATTGAAAAACCTGCACAAATGGCTGCTGCTGCGGTTTCTAAAAATCTCATTCATTTTTCATATGATCCGATACACAAATGGATACACATTGATAAAAACTTCAGCGGTGCTTTGGAGTGTTTTATGAATGTTAAGAGCCCCTTAATGCAAATGTTGGGGTTTGATGAAGATGAATCACGAAATGAGTGTGCATTAGCATCATCAAATGCAGCAGGAAAAAGATTGTGTGCTCCATACCCACCAGAAATATGGGAGCCAGCCATGTATGTGCATACAGACATTATAGAGCATCAATATGTAGGTGACCAAAAGGTGACACTGTTGCTGATAGTTCCTATAAATAGGGCTGGTGGAAGCGTCAACAATCATTATCTCTACATCAAGCCACAGTATGTACCTGTCAGCAGACAGAGCTTTCAAACCATAAAAGTAGAATTACGCACACATTATGGCAGTTTATTTCAATTTGAAGGAGGTGTCACCAGTCTTAAACTTCACTTTAGACCTCAAAACAAACGCTTTTATTAGAGAAAGAGAGAGATTGTCAACACTGTGTTGTTTAAAAACAATGGCGAGAGCTGAATATAATCTACCATCAAACATGTGCTATTACATCAAGCAAAATGGTGGGGGTGATCCATACTACTCTGGAGTACGATTTCAAAGAGGACAAGGTTTAGGGAGCTTTTTTTCAAATGTATTTTGTTGGCTGACACCAGCATTACATTCCACTGGTAAATAATTAGGAAGAGCTGGAATGAACATTTTGATGGATGTTTTGGATGGACATCAGTTAAAAGAAGCAGGCAGAGAACATCTCTCAAATGCTGGCAATGTATTAGTAAATAGAGCCGCAAGATCCATCAACAAAACATTCAGTGGTGGTGGTGGCACAACTCCAATGCAGGGACCACCTGTAGGGTTGTCACCTGGAGCAATGGAACAACTAACTGATGCGCAATTTAGAGGAGTGAACATACCTTCTCAAAGCGGAAGCTTCCAACATCATATCATAAGCCATCAAATAAAAAGGCAAGAATAGTCAAAAAGCAGCTCACTAGAGAAGATATATTTGGACCTGTAAGACGTATTGTCAAGCAAAAGCGTCATCATCGGGCTGCCAATTAATAATAATAAGAATAATAATAAATAACAGTTAAACACAACAACAACAACAAAAATGCTGCACATTGCTGAATCTAGATTGATGTTTTTAAAGAGGATGGAGACTATCAGAATGACATCATTGACCGTATTGAGGTGGAAATGCAACCATCTACTGAACCTACTGAGGACACCATCGATTTTGTAATTTCACCTGATATGGAACATTTTGCGGATTTCTAACACCCAAAATAACACATAAAAGGGAGAGTGGTGAAACATGATGGCACCCCTTTAACTGATGCTGATGTGGTGACTCCTACCAATTGTTTTGGATCAGCACTGTTTAGGCAGATTGAAATGTCTATTAATGGGATCATTATCACATCCAGCACAACATTACATCCTTAAAAATGCTTTTTTGACAATCTTATAAACATGGATAATGAATTGATTTATACTAAAGGTGCACTGGAAGGTTTTGTAGGGTTTGTAAATCAAAAGGAGGATGTTAATGACACATTTAACGCCACACATCATGGAACAAATAAAGTGTTGGCTAACTACATAGCACAGTCCAAGCCATTCAATTTAATGGTATCTTTACACCTGGATATTTCACGATGTGGCACTGTGCTACCAAATCTGATAAACATGAGACTATGCTTGACTAGACCCAAACCAAAATTTTATCTCAATTATGACTCTACCAAAGGTCCATACAAATACAAAATTGAAAGGGTTTCACTACTCTTTACCAAATATAAACTTGCTGATGACATGCTGGCTTACTATGCTGAAAACATAAAAGATAGACATTTTTACTTCAAGTTTCCAGACATTCAAATGGGTTTGCAAATCATCAACAAAGGTGCTTTTGTGACGCATGAAGCATATAATGGATCTCCATCTAAAAACCCCTTTTTTTCAGCATTTTAATCATACCAGCTTAACTACCACAGTAAGCTATCGCCAGTACCCTGGTGGTACAGCATATTTTGATTTTGATAAAGGCGATTATTTGACTGGTTACAACATGATACTACACAATCTTGACAAAGGTCCCACCAATGTGCCTGCACCCCTGATTACCAGAAATAATTACAGCCATGGCTGTACCATTTTTGCTTTTGATTTTACAGACAACAATGCTGGAGGTGATCTTATGCAACCATTTAAGTCAGTTGTTCTTACACTTTCTGGTACTTTTAAAAAACCACTAGCCACTAACATACAGCTTATATATTATCCCATGTTTAACCAAAAGGCATACATTACGTGAAGCCACATTGCATCGGTTGTTAAACAGTAATCTACTTCATATATCATTGTTACACATTAATAACCATGGATAATGTTACTCTGGAACAGTGTATGGATAAAATCTTAAAAAAAATAAAAATGCGTGACTGTTTTTTAGGCGTCTTGCCTGCCAACCATTTGCAGTGTGTTACAACACCATTTCCAAAAATGAACCTCATCTTAAATACAGACCCAGACCATCTACCAGGTGAACACTGGGTGTGCATCTATGTTGATGAAAACAACATTTGCAAGTTTTTTGATTCATTTGGAAATCAACCATTATTTTATAACAGATCTTGGAATAAATGGATACAGTCTAATTTTACTAAGAAGCTTTATGCGCATGCGGTGGTTCAAAGTGACAGCAGTTTTACTGTGTCCATTAAACTGTTTATGTTTTTCAAAAGAAAAGAAAAAGACCAACACCAAGACCCCTTTAGCATGTCATTAGCAACAACAACAGCTGCGGACTTACCGGCTAATCCTACAAACCAGCTTAATTACCTGCTGTATAACCATAAAAGGGAAAGAGAGTGAAAGAGTTGTAAAACACAAGACAGTTTGACCTTTCTCACACACTATTGGTTCAAAACTGTTTATGGTGTGTGACTGTTCATTGGTGGATAAACATGCTGGCCTGTTAAGACACTTATTTTTCATATAAATACTCCCTTTCAACATCCACTTTATTCACTCTTCAATTTTGATTTTACACTGCACTGCAATTTTGTAAAAAGTAAATTTAAAATAACTAAAAAAAATGGACCAACCTACAACAACAATTGGCGATAGCTACACTGAGGCCATCACAGACCAGGAAGGTGCTAAAGATGGGTACCAGATAATTGGGTTCAACAGAGGCTTTAAACTCTATTGCTATAATCATACTGGTTTCATTGATTTACGCATGTTATGACGTGTCGAAATGCTCACATCAGCTGAAACAAGAGTAGTTCCACGCACACATGAGTACTGCTCTGGTATTAACATGAACTAGACAAGTTGGAACAAGTTCAAGAAATACATTCCCTTGATTGACAGAGCATTTGAGTTAATGTCTGCAGGAGAATCTGTTGAGGCTGTTATGAGTTCCATTCTTTATGATGATCAATCAAACGCAAAAATTAGAAATGACATGTATGATGAAGAATCTGCAATGATGGCTGCCATTCTTAAAGTTGAGAATAACATTAAGAAGAAAAATAAACAGCAGCAGCAACAACAGCAACAACAACAGCAGCTGAACCACTCCAGAATGCCAGAGTCACAGCCAGAGGATTGGGAAAGACAGCAGCGCCAAGTGCCCATGCCTTATGCAAATACTCGCCAACCCAAGAAAGATGCCAATATAAATCTGTCACAGCAAATACCCTTATCAGAATGTGACACAGAGTCTGAGGAGGAGGAGGAAGATCATGCTGAATGTCCAAACAGAAAAAGATTTTGCAACCAAACAGATAGCATTGTATTAAATACCATAAAATAAGAATTAAATTACTGATATTCATTTGTGTAATTCATTTGGGTTTTAATGGGTTTTCTTAAATCATAATAATAATAATTATCATTTTGTATCAATCATTCATTATTATTACATTTAATAATACAATTTCGCTTTAAACAATAAAAATGGTATTTGAATTGAAAAATTATTCGTTACATTTACAACACCCTTTTACATGTATTTTTAGCGGTCCTACAGGATCTGGTAAAACACAATTCTTACTTAAATTGCAAAAAGATGACAAGATTCAACCACCTCCAGACCATCTAATTATTTGTTTTGGTAAATATCAAGAGGTGTATAATGATCCAGATTTTCAAACTATATTTAAAAAGTTACATTGCATGAGGGTTTGTTGCCTAAAATGAACTTTAAAAGACATATCAAAACATTACTGGTCATAGATGATTAAATGGGTGATTGTCAGTCCAATAACCAAATCTCAGACCTATTTACTAAAGGTTCCCATCATTATAATGTGAGTGTCATTCTGTTTACTCAAAATCTTTTTCCTAAAGGCATTCAAAGCAGAAGATTAAGTTTGAATTCAAAATATTATGTACTATTCAAAAATCCTCGTGACAACAGACAATGTAGCTTTTTTGGTCGCCAGGTGGAAGGTATGACAGCAAAGGACTTTGAAGAAGCATGTAATGATGCCACATCGGATCCATACAGTTATTTATTTTTAGACTTTGCTCCAACAACACCCACCTGTGTTCGTTATCTTGCTAAAATATTTAGCAGTGAAGATACGGTGGCTTATGTATCAGATACATTTTACAAACAATTAAAAAACTCTCAAATTACAACTAACAAAGACAGTAACTACTACAATTCTATTGTATAATGGCAGATTTTTGAATTGGCGTGCAAATGTCAAGTGGATTTTTGCATCATTGGCGGTACTTTGTGTGTTTGCTTTGGAAATAATGTTCATGTGGCAGGCTTTTATCAATGCAATAGGCGATGGTGTGGTCAATAGCACTGAAATGACGGAATTGCGACAGTCAGCCAGTAATATTGTCAACAGAATTTACCAAGATGACAATGACATTCTGTTAGAAGTAACACACTTATTAAACCAGCACCACAATATCACAAACAATCATTACATCAGAAACACCTACACTGTACACATCTTACTCTCCTACACACATACGCAGACATGGCTAAATCAAAACCACCCAACAAATCCACAAACAATAAAGCTGACAAACACTTGCACACAATTAAACAGATACCACCCACACATGTTTCATCAAAACAAAGGAAAACACATACTGACAGCAATACACCATCCAGATTGTTACATAAAGGTATCCAGAAAGCATGGACAGAAGCAACAATATTGACTAAACTTCCTGAAAAGCTAAAACATACTTACTGCAAATGTCTTAGTAATAAGACTATAAATTTCATTGTGAGTGCTGCCTAAATTATGTTAGCGGCTACTTTGGAAACAGGGCTGTCAAAATTGTTTAAATATTGAAAAGCTATTCGTTCTGTGGCAGACCCCGCTATCTACCACAATCAGAATCGTAAACTCCTTGGTCAAAAAGGTGGTTTCATTGGGCCATTATTATCAGTTTTGGCACCCATCTTAGGAACTTTAATTGCCGGCAGTTCTTAACTTTCTCATCAGAATGGTGAACAAGTTGGCTTTAGTCAAAATAGAAGATGTTAAAAAAAAACAACAAAACATCAGCTCCTTCATACATCCTACCATGGTTGTACAATCGACCATCACTCGTTCAACTTTGGAACAGCTGCTGATTGAAACCCAAACTAAAATACAAGCTCTACTTGACAATCACTACAAGCACATGAGTATGCAAAAAAAAATGCAACTTTACAACGAATTGGTGCAGAGATTTAATCAACTCTTAGAGCAAATGGAAGACCGTGGTGTAAAATGTCGACCTCATCTAACCACAATGAAACCCGATGGAATGCCCCCAACAGAACAACAACAACTAATGTATACAACACCTCCAACAACACCATTTATGACACCAACACCAGGAACAAACACTCCAAGTGGTTCTGTAAAAGCAGCAGAAAAACCTAAAAAAAGAAATCCATCTAGCAGCGCAACAAAAACAACTCCCATAACAAGAACCAGATCTGAAAACAAACGGTTTCCGCCATATTACTTGAGAAAAAACATTGGGGATAATGATGGTGATGATGATACTGAATCCGGAACCGAACTCCCTCATGTACTTACTAAAACATTACAGGAATCTATCTTATTAAAAGACAAGCATGATTGTTTTCCAACAGCATAGCTCCTGAATGGCTAGTCGTAGAAATATGGTTAAGAGCTCATTTTTTCAATTTGGCGTGTAGGAGTGCCTTTTGAAGGTCTCATTATTTCATTTGCAACCCAAAAATAAATATTGGCTATCAAAGTGGCGTTTTTGGCCCATAGACTTTTGCTGGGAGGAATAGAACACAGTACTCAATGTGTGACGTTACACGCGGCAGATTTGAATTGAGTGCATTGAGCGGACTAAGAGTGCCGAAGGGTTTATTGCTCTTTTTAACTCCAACTCGCACCTTCCACTGCCAACAGAAATCAAATACAGTATCCCCTTAGCGTCAATTACAATTTCTGATTTACGGTCATTTCTAATCAAATTTGTAATATTTAACCAAATTTAAATTTTGATTGTTTTTCAGATTAACAACACAGTGCTTCTATAAGCAAATTTATTTGGCCAAATTTATTGGCCCAAGCGTTTTCATCTTTCCTTTCAAAACCGACTGCTGACAGAATGCCTTGCTTTTTCCGGAACAGTTTCAAATACAAGTTTGCCACAGTCTCATTTACCTCGTAGTTGTAGCGGCCGAAGATGCATTTTCTCCTGCATCTTTCATTTCCCATTAGCAAATTCGCTTCAATCGTGAGTGTAAGTATCCACTCTTTAAGTAGGTACAGCGTTACGGTTGTCAGGAGTTCTCTAATCTGGCATATGCTGATGTTATGAAAAGTCTTCTTACAATACTTTACAAACTCATTACATTTGCCTCGTTGGGTCCACTCAGGAACTCTCTCCTCCAAAGTCTCGATAGTTGAAGCAATTGATGCCGGAGCCATTTTTACCTTTGTATTATAAAATAAGCATTAATAAATTTAAAAAGAAATTAACATTATAGTAACAGAATTTAAATTACGTATGTAAAGGGTTTTTAAAACATTTGAATGACATTTTCAATATATAAATCACCAATTCTTTTAAAAAAAACATTTTGCAATACAGTCAACTCTGCAATACAGTTGACTTGAATTGTTATTAAAAAATACAATATTTTATTCTGTTTTTTTAAATTACGTATGTAAGGGGTTTTTAAAACATTTAAATGACATTTTAAGTATATGAATCACCAATTTTTTTAAAAAATTAACATTTGCAGTAACAGAAGTGCAAGTTAGTTGTATTGCATCTAGTTTAACGTTTATAAGCTGTTATTATTAGTATTATCATTTAGCATATATACGGTTGTATTTAAATCTCGTATGTAGGAGGGTTTTTAAAACATTTAACATGCTGTCACGTATCTTTGAAGTGTAATTTCAATGTGTTTACGATGTAAAAACAATTCAAGACAACTGTATTGTAGTCGACTGTATTGCAGAGTCGACTGTATTGCAGAGTCGACTGTATTGCAAAGCCAAGTCGACTGTATTGCAAAGCCAAGTCGACTGTATTGCAGAGTCGACTGTATGGCAGAGTTGCCTGCATTGCATAGCCGCTTACATTGCAGACGCATTGTAGAGCCATCTGCATTGCATAGCTAGCTGTATTACAGAGCATCTGTATTACAGAGCATCTGTATTGCAGAGCGCCTGTATTATACAGAGCGCCTGTTTTGCAGAGTGTCTGTATTATACAGAGCGTCTGTATAGCAGAGCGCCTGTATTATACAGAGCGTCTGTATAGCAGAGCGCCTGTATTATACAGTGCTTCTGTATTGCAGAGTGCCTGTATTATACAGAGCGCCTGTATTATACAGAGCTTCTGTATTGCAGAGCGTCTGTATTATTCAGAGGGTCTGTATTATTCAGAGGGTCTGTATTGCAGAACGGCTGTATTGCAGAACGGCTGTATTATTCAGAGCGTCTGTATAATACAGTCAATCAACATAACAGCTTATACACGTGAAGAGAAACATGCGTTTTATATGATGAGACAGTTGAAATTGTTCAATGATTTAAAGACATGGGTAACTATTATTTTAGTTTTGGTGTCTAGTATATTTCACATATTTTAAAATGTTATATACATCAGTCTCATATATTTCACATATTTTAAAATGTTTTAATGTTTATAATGAAATAGTTTAATAACTTGGGTAACTATTATTTTAGTTTTGGTGTCTCGTATATTTCACATATTTTAAAATGTTATATATGTCACATGCATTAATGATGTTAAGGAAGATTTTATATTTACCAAAATAAAGTCTATCAACATAACAGCTTATACACGTGAAAAGAAACATGCGTTTTATATGATGAGACGGTTGAAATTGTTCAATGATTTAAAGACTTGGGTAACTATTATTTTAGTTTTGGTGTCTCATATATTTCACATATTTTAAAATGTTTTATACGTCAGTCTCATATATTTCACATATTTTAAAATGTTTTATACGTCAGTCTCATATATTTCACATATTTTAAAATGTTTTAATGTTTATAATTAAATAGTTTAAAGAATTGGGTAACTATTATTTTAGTTTTGGTGTCTCATATATTTCACATATTTTAAAATGTTATATATGTCACATGCATTAATGATGTTCAGGAAGATTTTATATTTACCAAAATACAGCAGTAGTAACAACAAACTGGATGTAGCAGAAATAGTTGAAACAAGTTTTTCCTCTTTCACACAGAGAACACAATGTGACCCTTCTCCATTTTACCGTATTTATATACAGTTTTTATCTGGCTTGTGTCTTACAGGATTTTCATCCCTTTTATTGCCAAATTCACTTAACTAACCCACCATTAGAACATCAACACCTGCATTCTTATTTTGGACATCTTGGCTACTAATCTACTTAGCACCACAACAACAGCATGCCCCAACACCTACCTTTATTGTTTGACAACCATTTTTCTGTTCCCCCATATCATTTGTTTTACATTTTTTCTTGCCTTTAACCTTTCCTTATATAACTTGTTGCTTTCTCATCTTATGAGCGCATTTTCATATTTTACCATTAAGTTCATTCAATAGACCATTTCTTTTTTATAAACATTTATTTATTTATTTACAATACATGCAATAACACATTATCCATTTTTATTTTTACTCATTCACGACTCACAATTCACTTCATTTAGCTCGCTCTCTCTCTCTCTTTCCTCTCCCCCCTTTTTTCATACGCTCTCATTGTTTTAACTATTTTTTTAAAAATTTAATCCATGTTACTATTATTTTTTACATTTAACACTTTTTCATTTCTTCTTAATTTCATTTTTACTTGGTTATGTTTACATGATTTATTTTTATACAACTATTTTTTACTTTACCACTTTTTAATTTCTTTTTAATTTCCCTTTAATTTCGTTTTTGATAAGTTAACCACGCATGGTAACCTCCCCGTTTTTTTTTGCCACGACATTGGCTGTTCATTTTTTTTACGCTTTCCCATTGGCTACTACACTTTTTTTACGCTCTCCTATTGGTCTGTCGGAACGCTGTATCATACTACTAGTGTATTTTAAAAATGAAATGAACAAAACAAAGATACATTCATATGTGTGGAATTTGGTTTCGTTTTTATATTTACAAAAATGTATTTTAAAAACAAAATAAATGAGACAAAGTGACATTCATGTGTGTGGATTTTTGTCTCGTTTATATATTGGCAAGGGTGTATTTTAAAAATGAAATAAACGAGAGAGAGTGACATTATAATGTGTGGATTTTTGTCTAGTTTTTAAATTGACAAAAGTGTATTTAAAAAAAACGAAATAAGCGATACAAAGTGACATTAGTAGTTAGGGTACAATTGAAGCCAAGCCAATCAGCGTTGAGCTTTTGGGCGCGAAATTCAAATCTGACCAATCATAGAGCAGGATTGGGTGGTGGGCATGGCTAAGTGAAAAAGTGGGCGGAGCCTACTGTTACAAATGCCCCATGTTAAACTCTTGTAATGACATCATAATTTCTTTTTGTTTCACTGTATGAGGCAACCCTGTACATATGTGCTCTCAGCTGTTGTGTTAAATGGTTAATGCATAGCGTAATGTAGCCATTCTGTGTTTGTCGATATTAATCCGATTAGGCTCCGCCCCTATTAGTTACAGTTTTAATGGCACACATGTGTTTTGATTATTATTTATGTAATACAAAAAATGTCAAGGTCAAGTGTTTGTTTGGGTTGAAGAGAGGAATGCGTTAAGTGATTTATGTAATATGAATAAAAGGAAAGGGGGAAAATAATGATTCATGGGATTTTTCTTTTGAGAGAATATTTTTTTAAAACAATGCATGTGTGTTAATAGTTAAATGGTTTTAGAAACTAAAACTGTTGATATAAATTGTGATTATCATTTTGGTGGAATGCTAAACTAGCCATTTAAGCTGCATAGTTAGATGTAAATGCAGTAGTACAGTGGTTTTAGTTGTATGTTTAGCATGCATGGAGTCTGTGTTACAAATCCCAGCCTTAGCAATATTTTTCTTTTGATAATGTATAATGCTATTATCAATTGTAATGTATGTTATAATATGATGATGTAACTGTGACATCATTTAACTACATTAATCTAGTGTTTCTAGCAAACTCTATTTCTGGAATTGTATTGTAAATTTCCAGATAAATCTGCTTCTAGAATATGCTTATTTACTGGGTATAAATATGTGTAAAACTGCAATTTAGTTATGTGATGCAATTTAATTATGTGATGCAATTTAATCATGTGATGCAATTTAATCATGTAAAGTGATGACATGTTTTGTTTTTCCTAATCACAAGTCATGATTATTGTTTGATTTATTAATTAATAGATCAAGTTGTTTTGTTGTATTTATTTTTCATTCAGTCATATAATAAATATTTTATTTTTGTAACTATGCAAGACTTGGTTTCTTTATGCCAGTTATTACAGTTAACCTTCTACAAGTTCATCTGTTCTACAGTCATCAGTATTTCTACTGTTCTGCTAAGTATATCTTTAATTCACCAACAATTGTGGCTTGGTGAAACACAAGATATAAACAACTGGGTTATGGTCCCAGTGTTATTTTTACCACAACAAAAACTGTTCAGCACACTTGTAAAGATGGCTTGGTTAAAGTTAAAAACGTATGATTTTAATAATTAAGTCCTAATGGATTATTTTGTGCGGATAGTTTGCATAAAATTTATGTGGGATGTTGTGATCGTAAATTGAAGTGTATTTCGTTGATTGAATACGACACTTTGACCCAGTTGGGGAATTATATAACGTTCAATAATTCAGTGGTGGAGGAGCGTTGTATTTTGTATGTGCATGGATTGTCATGGGGAGAAGATGCAATTCTGGTTACCTGTGAGATACGTGAATTGGATGATTATGATCTGATCTATTTGGAAAGTCGTTTTGTGGTATTTTATTGTGTAAATTTTAAGAAGCGTGAGTTGAAGCAATTTTACCAGTTTTGATGTGGAAAGGTTAATGCTTGTTTGGTGAGCAGAAATGTCTTTATAATACAAAGTTATGAAGACACATTTACAAAGTCTTTGATGATTGATTCGATAACCGGTGGAACAAAAGATATAACTTTTGCACGTTTAATTCCAAAATTTAAATTTTACAGTTATATTGACAATACACAAATGCATGTATTGGGTTTAAAAATTTATATTATGGTATGCCCTTTCGATGCAAAAATGAGAAGACAATTGATGCGTTTGTATGTTTACGATACAGTTGAGGATCGTATTATAAAGCGCAAATTGGTATTTCTTACCGTTGTTTTTATGGTATTGTGTCGGATGTAAGATTGTTTGTACGTTACAACAATATTGATAATATTTATAATGTTGATGAAAAGTTGAACGTGTTGCAAGTAATTGTCGTTGATGCTTATGAATCGTTTAATTGTTGCGTTGTGGATAAGCAGATTTATGTGTATATTGTGTCGTTTTTTTTGTTATCAAAAGAATTAACAAAAAGTATTATAAAATACGGAATATTTCATTGGCTTTCATTGAATCGTGATTTTATTATAAAATTACTTTTTAGACATTATATGTCGCTACCGTTGTTACAAGAGTTGTGTATTATTGCGTTAGTTAAAAATCAAATTCAATTTCCTGAATGGTTACCTAAAAGCGTTTGTCAAAAGTTTAAAAAGTATACGAGAAAAAAAGTATATGTCAATAAAATAATAATAAGCGGATGGTTATACATTTCGTTTTACATTGAAAAAAAATGTGGTTAAATGTTTTTTTGTTTTTATTGAAAAAAATATGTTGTTATGCAATTAAAAATTTTGTATTTTTATATTAAAATAGTTGTGTTTCTCAAATGAAGTTACTTAGTTCTTGTAGATTTGGCAGCTCGATGATGTCGACATTTTTGTTCTCACTTTCCGCAGATGTCTGTTTTTGTTGAGTGGGTGATAAATCCAGAGGTTCATCATCATCATCTTTTTTATTTTGTTCAGTTTTGGATTTTTTGTTGTTGTTTTTGTTGTTAGATTTTCTTTTTTTGTTGTTGCGTCTTCCTACCAATTTCATATTTTGAACAGGTTTGACGATTTCTTTTTGCTGTAAAACTTTGATGGGGGTACACGTTTGTTGTTGTTGTTTCTAGATGACAGCCCTTGTTTACCACGAAAGGTATTTCTTTGAAGAATAAGGGCATTATAGTTGTGTGGTATAATGCATGTATAAACGCATATAAGTTGAGCGATACTGTCTCCTTGATTAATTAGAAAATTTTGCTTTTCTAAATTTATTAGAATAACGATGATTTCGCCAATGTAATCACGATTGATTACGCCCCCTAATACGTGAATATCGTTATGTGCTGCTAGTCCGCTTCGATCGGCGATAAGTCCGTAGCAATTTTCAGGTAATTGAATAACAATACCGGTGTTGATTTGTCTAATTTCACCGGGGGGAATGTGACAGGTTACGGAGGAGTAGAGATCTAAGCCGGCCGAGTATGGAGTCAAACGGGTTGGAGGAAATGCTTGACTGTTAAGTGGAGCCCATTCTAATGTTAATGCCATTTTTTTACAAATTATACATATATTTTTCTGAGGAAGATGTTTAACATCACGCAAAATCTGTTGAAATAATGTGAAGGTGTAAACAATTTTTGAATGTATAGTTGTGTAGATGTGAAGTGTTTATAGGAGAAAAAAAAGGAGGGAAAAGAATTATTTTTTAAAAAAATTGTGAAATTACTTTTTAAGAAAAGGAAAAAAAGATAATTGTTAACATGATATTGTTTTGACAGACAAATATGTACAAATATAAGGGAAGCATTTTGACATGTGTGAGGTTAAAAAATATTTAACCTTACGACAGTTGGCTAAGTGTTGTTGAAATATCTACAGAAGAAAAACGAAAGGGGATAAGGGTATTTTAATTTTTATGGATGTTAATATAAATAAAAGAGGTGTTGGTAACGTGAAAGGGGAGAAAATAGAGGAAGAAAAGTTTAAAAGTTTAAATATAATATATCAAATAATAAGAAGAAAAATATATACAGAAGAGGGCGTGTTTTTATTATGACATGTGGTATATGACAATAAAATAAAGTCCAAAGAAAATGTATAAAAGCATTTGCTCAAGTGATCTTGTAAGAATTAATTTTGTGAAACGTTGGTATATGCTGCTTGCTGAATAATAGTTAGTTAGAAGTGGTAGATAAAAAGTATCGTTATGATGGATCCACATCATTTTGACATTACAATTGGCAGAGCACAGCAGTTGTTAATATCATTAGTTTTTGTATTAATCGATCAAATGTTGGAGTTGGTGGCTGAAAAGAGTAAATTTTATTCAACAACTTTTAGCAGTAACAAAACGAATGATAATATTAGAGCGTATGGGTTAAAAGTTAAACCGTTAACCGTGGTTAGTGCATATTTTCATAGCGATAAAGAGTATTTGAAGAAAGAAGATTAAAGTTGATGGCTAAGAATTCAAAATATGTACAAATATACGGTGTGTGGATATAAGGGTGGTATAATACAGTCTTTTGATGCTAACTATTGCGTTTTGTTGGATTCTTGGGACAAGCGACTACAATATCAGGTGAAAGCTAAGGAGTTTTTTTATATTTGTAAGGAAGGTGACGACTACATGAATGTCAAACGTGGAGGCAGCATCATCTGCCATTATCTGGCAAAATTATTTCAACAGGTAGAGGATGAAATTTTTGCGGAGATCAACGGATGTATGCGAAACGGTGAGAATACAATAATACCACCTGAAAATGTGCCATTTTTATATGCGCGATTTTTATCAATTTGGTGGAAGAATTTTATGAAAAATATGTACAGTAAATTGAATACGCCGGAGGAATGTTGTTCTGTGGAGGAGATGATAAGCGAATTGTGTAAGGAGTATGAAAATTACGACGGACGGTTGGAAGATCTCAAGGATTGCGGATTAACGGCTGGTGAGTTATTTTTCATGGTGCAACAAGTTCATCATTATATGCGGCTGCATTGTTATGAATCTGGCGGTATGGTGCAGTTACTTAAGGTGACATTAAAGTATGTGGAAAAAAGTGTGGATGGAAATAGATATCATTGGCCTGATTTGGAGAATTATAATTGGAGTGATGATGGGCAAAACTCAAATTTACGAGCCAAAGATGAGGTGCTTTTATGGTTACCTGCTCCTCTAAATATGTCAACTGGTGGCGATAATACTACAGGAACTGTTGGTGGGGGTAATAATCAAAATAATGTTACTACATCTTTAAACATTCCTCCTCCCTTGTCACCATCAATATCTGAGAAATCATCGTATGACGAACCTTGGAGTAAAGTTTATAAAAAAAGTGGCGAAGATAATAGCCAGGAAAAATGAAGAAGAAATGACAATTGACAATTAATGTATCATCCGCTTACCATATATTTGTGTACTAAATCTGCTTTTTATTTTTTATTTCATGCATCTGAGGATTATTATATTTGATTTTTTTGTTTTGTTTTAAAATTAATAATACGCAGTTATAAACACACTTTATATAAAAAAAATATAATTTTTTATTATCAATTTTTTACAATTAAAAACCATCATGTATTCCCTCATTATCATTAACAAAATAAAAAATTATATTCCCCCAAAAAAACAATGTTTTTTTAATATTATTTTCGATTATTTTAAATTAGCCATTTTTTAGTAGATACAAAGGGTTTTCACCGTCCAAAAAGTCCTTCTTTTTGTTTTCTCTTTTGTTGTTGTTGTTTAAGTTTAGTTTTGCTACGTGTATGTGTAGCGGGTGGGGATACTGATTTGGTGGCGACGGTGGATTGTTGTGATGTTGAAGGTAATAATGATACAGGGCTGTCCAGTGATAACGGTAAAGGTATGGGTGTAAGAAGGATTTCAACGGATTTTTTCATTTTTTTCTTTTTTTGTCAAAAAGTCAGTGATGTTTTTGCGGAAGTCGATGGTAGGGTTGTAGAATAAATATTTGGCGGTGGAGATGGATGCGTATTTTCTGGTGTGTTAAATGTGGTGTTAAGTGGTGGTGGTTGCTCTTCACTTGCTGTTGTTGAAGGTATTATTGATGTTAAAGTATGTTCGTTTTGATGCAATTGTTCAAGTATTTGATTAAATTTTTTCACTAGTTTGTGGTACTGACGCATGTGATGTTGTAAAGGTAATTTGGATTTTTTTCCTAATAGCTTAGAAATTTGTAGTTGTGTTTTATAAAGTATCTGTTCTAGGGGTGAGGGTGTAACACCTAAATTGATGGTAGGGTTTACAAAATTTCGTAAATTAGTGCTGGTTGTTTCCTCTAATTCTTTTTTATTATGCTTGTCATCGGAAGTTAAGGGTTGCGGTGAATGCTGTCGTAATTTTCTGTAATCCTCTACATTCACAAGCATCATTTTATGCACCATTATTTTTATTAATTTATGTGTTGGAATAAGCGATGAGGCTAAAATAGCGATGGCAGGACCTAAAAGACCAATTAAGGGACCTATAAAACCTCCATGCTGTGACATTAGTTGACGTTTCTGAGGACATGACAACTTTGGTTCTGATAAATGTTGAATAATTTCACCATATTTATCTAAACGACTTAAACCCTTTTTTTACCCATATATTTGTTACAATAATTAAGACAAAATTCTGACATTTTATCTACAGCAGCAGGTGATAAATGTTGACAATAGGCAGCCTGTTGTTCAGGTTGATCTTTGAGATGTCGTAATATTTCTAATTTCTGTAGGGGTGCTGATAGGCGGAAGGGATGGCGTTGTGATCCACCCTTCATCGAAGTTGAACCCCCCCGATGGCAGCAGCGGCGTTGTGGCGGCGGCAGCGTTGTGGCGGTGGCAGCGGGTGTAGAGAGTGGGAGGTTAGATGACGTCATTGTGAAGATTTCTTCTTTTTTCTCTTCGTTTGTAGGTGACGTCTTGATTAAGTCCTCTGCCACTTTGAACTGCTTTAATTAGTTGAACGAGAAATAAAATCTCCAATGTCAAGGTGACAACTAAGGCACATAGTGTAGTGCAATTCTTTAAATACTTTTTAAATGTTTGTGGTTCTTTTTGTTATTATTATTTGACATAATTTTATTGGTACTGGTTGTACTACCTGTTGATGTGTCAAGGTTAACGGGTGATATTTCACCATTATCAACATCAGTGGAGGATGAACTACTACCTCCAACGCCAACGCGCGTATAGATATTTTCTAAAACGTTAGGCAGCATGATGATTAATCTTTTATTTCGTTAAGTAACCCCTGATAGTGAGCTTCTCCTAAATAGGCAATGGATTCTTTGCCAGGTAAAATTTTACTCAGATACCTTACGCAGGTAGGTGTGTTGGGCATGAAATCTAGAAATAAATAGGTGTAACCCTGACGTGTGGCATCTATATATGCCTCTTCAAATTTTTTGGCCGATATGCCTTCCACCTGTTGACCAAAATGGCGACATTGTTTGCTGTCACATGGACTTTTGAATAGAAAAAAATATTTTGTATTCAAACTAATTGTGCGATTTTCGTTACTTCTAGGAAATAAATTTTGATTAAAAAGAATGATGCTTATATTGTCATGATGACTTCCTTTTGTAAACATATCTGAAATAAATTTATTAGATTGACACTTGATCATCAAATCGTCAATAATAATTAAAGTTTTTAGTTGATTATCATCATTAGTAGGAATTTCGTCCAATAAACCTTTGTGTAATTGTACTTTTTTAAAATTGTCCCAAACTTGTTTATCGTCGTATAAAGGTTGATATTTACCATAACATATAATGAGTTTATCAGAAGGCGGTAAGATCAATTAATTTGATTTACATACAAATTTTGTTAAAAATACCGTTTTACCGCATTCTGTAGGTCCTGCAAAAATGCAAGGAAAAGGATGTAAAAAGTTTACGTCATACTTTTTATCTAAAAAGAAATACATGTTTTTTTTGCTACTAATTTTTTACATAATGTTTTTTAAAAAATTAAATCGCCTTCATTTAGACTAACTGTTAAATGGTATAATTCGACTTTTACAACTTCTATTTATAATATCAACACGCAAAAAAATATAAAATTTTTATTTAAAAAACATATTTTTTATTAATATAAAATTGTAATTGTATAATCGACATATTGCTCATTAGTTATTATTTTTCTTAATTTTTTAAAATAGTTAAATAATTAATCATCATCGATAGTGATGACTTTCGGATTATTGTTGTTAACATGACAAACAGGGGCGGTTGTATAACGACGACGATTTTCATCTCTAGAAGCCAATGACCCTCCTGATGAAGAAGATGTAGACGCGCCGCTACATCCACAATGTTGGTGACTAATTTCTTTTTTACCAAATATGGTTTTACGCGAGCAACAGGAGGGGCATTTTTCTTCTTACCATTAAAAAGTTTCTTAGATTGTTGTCGATTATCTTTATTATGATTGCTTTTTGGTGGTGCTGCTATTCCATACCCTTTATTGTCATCTGGCAGACTTGCAGTGTCAGCATCCGATAAAATTTCATTGTTATTATTATTTGTAGTAGCGTCTAAAAGTTAATATCAAGCTGCCTGTGTTGGTTGGGGTTTTAAAGGTGGTAGATTTTCCTCCTTTTCATCGTTTCGCCCGCGCTGTTGGTAAATATAAACTGCATGGCCTGCGCTGTACATGGTCCGCCTTTGTTTTCATTAGGATCCAGCATGGCAAAAGCTTGGTCGATCAAGGGTATCAGCTGTTTAAATTGTACTCAACTTTCTTGGGTAAAGTTTAGGCTTGTACACATCCACTTTGACGGGGCACAACATCACCCATAGTTGTGGCTGAATTTAAAACATGTTCCAGCGCTCTTAATTCCAAGAATTTCCGTTGCTGATAGGTATAGACTTTTAAACCTCGATTATATCCAAAAATTTTATAGCCAGCCATTTGACCCTCCATATCGCTGATGGATCGATAAAGTTCATTGGCAGGTGTAGTATAACATCCGTTTTAGCCGCCGCCAAATTGTTGAGTCAACATCGGTCGTTGGATTGAAGATCCTGCCGCATTTTGTGGCGTATAATTATATTTACCATTCATTTTTTGTTTAAATTTTTTAAAAAAATATTTCTTAAGAAAGAGTTGTTACGCTCTTAAATGTTATTAAATAAATGATTATTAACCCAGATGAACCTGCCAGACTTCTGGAAGGATGTAATGAGACATCTTTAAATTTGTTTCCTAGTTTCATTTTCAAAATTATCTAATAGGTGGCAGCACTTGGTTTTTGTTCCTTAGATATGTACAATGACTCGTAATGCTTTAGGTTGCCATTTTACAGCTGTGAAGGGGTGTTTACTGATTGTCAAAGTTATGATTTTTTGAAAATGACTAAATTCCTTGACTTCACTGTGGATGGGTAAGTCTAGTAATTTTAGTAGGAGTAATTATGGTGATGTTTATATTTGTAAATTACAATTAATAGATGAACTTTTTAATTATGTTTTGTTTGTGTGAAACAATTTAAGATTTCACTATTATTTACTTATATAAACATTACCATCCTTCCAGAAGGCTGGTAGGACTATGAATAATCATTTCTTAAAAATCGTTTTATATAAAATCACTGACTCTGAATGAGTTATTAGTAATGTTAGAAGAAGATGATGAACAGGAAATACCTGATCATGGCATCATTCGAATTTTTTTCAGATATTGATAACAGTAATGTTTATTTAAATTTAAAATTTATAAAAACTAATTAAAATGTTTAACGGGTATCTCTTGTTGGAATGACAACAATGTGGTTAGTATGGCTGCTAACTTTGATAGTGTTTATGATTTGAAGCAAGTGACTCAATTTTTAAGAGAAAAAAAAAGAAAAATTGTTATTAATCAACCTAAACTTATAAAAATGTATATTAGTAACATGGGTGGCATTGATCAAGCTGATCAAAATATATCTTTATATAGAACTGGCATTAAAGGAAAAAATGGTATTTTTCCCATTTTTCCCATCTTATAGATGTTGTTGTGCAAAATGCTTGGCAACTTTAACAAAAGTACGAAAATCAAATGGATCATTTAGAATTTTGAAGGCGAATTTCTAGATCCATTTTAGAAATCAATTGCTCAATTACTAGAAAGAAGCCACGCAAAAAAAACAAATCGCATTTAGCAGACTCAGGCTTTGACCGTGTTGGCCATTTCATTGGTAGTTTGCCAAAAAGAGAATAGCAAAAAACAGCAGTTGATATGCTGTCAGTGTTCTAAAAAAACCACCACAAAGTGTTTAAAGTGTGAAATACCATTACATTTTGACTGTTTTGAGGTAATTCATACAAAAAACTAATTTAAAAGTTAACTGCTAAAATATAAAAATGAAACTAATATTTGATATTTTTTAATAATTAGACATTTAATATAAAATACCACAAAACAATCAAAATGTAATGGTGTTTAACACTTCAAAATTATTTTAAAGTTAAAATTTTAGGTTTTTTAATAATTCTACATTTTATAGTTCATGGTCCTACCAGCCTTCTGGGAGGATGGCCATTTGTGGCCAATTGGCTAACAATAAAAAAAAACTTTTTGCAGGATAATTTTTTACGATTTTTTTTAATACAGTTACAACAATTTTGTTTTTAAATGTTTTAAAAAAAATTTTCAGGACTATCTGGGTTAAACGTGCAGTGTGCGTGGCTTTTTATTGCTAAAATGTTTGAAGTTAAGGGGGTATTAGGGTGCTTTTATTTACTTTAGAAGAAATATCCGATAGATAACTACAACAAAAGTGTAAATTTAAATTAATTAATTTAAGAGGTGTCAAAAAAAAGGTTAAAAGGTTTTTCAATTAACTCCCCGCTTCTCCCTCCCCCAACTACCTCCTATATAACACATGTGAAAACTGTAGTAATCTATTAATGTCATGATGAATAACTACTAAACCACTTAATTTTTAAAACACGTTTTATTATTATTATTGTAATGTTAACGCACAGTGGATTAATTAAGATATTTTGAAAGTGTTTTTCAAACCATTGTTGCCAATATAAGTGATAAAACGAAGGAGAGTTGCCAAAAGAGTCAAAAAATTCTCCCTGCATACGTTCGTTAACGTAGAAACAAACCCAATGTTGACCGCCTTTATTGTCTTTGTCGGTATTTAAAATTATGCTCATACCCTTAAATAGTCTATTTATGCATTCTAAATGGTTAGCAGGAAGTACTCCTAAAAAGCAACTTTACCACTGGTGGTAAATAATATTTTGTTCATACATTTATCCAAAGTAAAATTATCTATATTTTTCTTTCATTAAGCATTAGAGTTAACGACGCTAAACTGACGATTACGATTAATGTACATTTTTTGACTAAACACACCGTAATATATCATTTGCATATTTTCAGCTAATTTAACGGTAAAGTGTCCGTTTAATTTTAAAACACCTGATTGATTGGGCTGTGTCAAATCGCTACCAGCATTATTATTGGTAAAATCAAACACTATTACAGTATATCCTTTGGCATTGTTTTGACGCTTAATAATGGGAGCAGGTGTAGAAGCTGTACTGGCATCTACATTATTTAAAATTGACATGTATCCTTCTATAAAATCATCATTAGCAAAATCAAAGTTTTTAATTCCGCATTGTGTTATTCTGCTGTCTACGGTTGCCATCAGATCTTTTAAACTACAATGATGAAAATTGAAAGGGTTTTTGTCAGGAGTACCATTTAAAGCTTCATGGGTTACAAAGGCACAGACAAAACTGTATGGCACTTTACCGTTAAAAGGGTCGTTGAGTACAAAAGACAGAGAATCCTTGGCGATGGAATGCGATCCCACACAAATGTCAGGAAATGCAAAAGAAAATTGTCCAAACAGCATTGGGCGTTCCAACAATTTAGCATATTGATATAAAATTGCATTATCCGGGCTCAGTATTTGTTATAAAGCAGCACAATGTCGTCAATCTTAAATTGGTAACCTCCTTTGACCGGATTGTAGTTTAAATAAAATTCAGGTTTACTATGTGTTAATTTAAGACATGTTTGAATAAGATTAGGCATTAATTTTCCGCAACGTGATAGATCCAAATATAATGGAACAACCATGTTGTAATTTTTTGATAAAGCTATATTGGCGTTTAAATTTTTGGTAGCGACTGAACAGCCATCAGCGTTTGGTGCGTAAATGTTGTTAACCCCATTTGCATCAGGTATAAAACCCTGCAATAGTCCTTTACTTTTTATTAACTAATCGTCAAAATTTAACAAATTTTCAGAGTAACATTTATAAGGATATAGGTTACTGGCCGTTGTAATTAGGCAGCTGTTAATACTTAATTCAATTTGACTAAACAAACAAGATCCAAAATTATTAGTAGGGGTTTCACATCTGTTTCATCTAAGTCATTTCTATTTGCTTTTACTACACGTCCCTTAATTCTAAGATGGGGTTCAATAAAATCCAAGAAGAAATCTAAATCTGCGGGAATTAATAAATCAATGGTAGGAGAATTGTTTGGCGGGGCTTGAGGTAATAATTCCACCTCCAAACGCTCCTGAATTTCTTGATATTCCACATAACTTTTTTCATCATCGATTAGGTCTAATCTATCATCATAAATTACGTCGTTTTCTTTTAAATTTTTAGTACTATTTTCATTGTTGGCATTACGTTTTCTTTTAGGCATGATAAACATAATAAAATTTTTTTATTTTTTAAAAAAAGGTCTTACGCGCACCACATCTGATAGGACCAAAGATATCTTTTTAAAAAAACACCCCGTCGTCTACTTCGAGATTTAGAAAGTCGTAAATGTGATACCGCAGAAGATGATGATTTAATTCCTCTAAATTGTGTTCTAGTTAAATTTTCCATTCCGCCAGGTAGTATTCCTAAAGGTAATCCTGTCATATTACCTCCTATAAATTTTGTACCCACGGCATTGACAGCACGTCCGAGTAGTGACGATCCTGCTTTTTTAAAGTGCTCTTTTCCGGCTACGCCAATATTTCTATGATCTATTGCATCTTCTAGGGTGTTAATACCTGCCCTACCCAATTCTCTCCCTACGGTTCGAACCATAGGTTTAACTAAAGTATGTATCCACCTAAAAATGTTAGAGAAAAAACTACCAAATCCTCGCCCACGTTGAAAACTAACACCAGCATAAAATGCAGGACGATAATTCCCCCAACCTCTTTGACGTTGATGACACTGTTTCATATAACACATTAATTTATCACCACCAACATAATTTTTTCTTTTTGTCGACATATTAACAAAAAAAACTTTTTTTATTTACTTATTCTTAATAACAGGTTTAAAATGCAGTTTGATTTGACTGTTACCGTCTTCAAAACTAAATAAACTTCCAAAATAGGTATGTAAACCAATTTTTATAGTTTGAAAAGTATCCAAACATACGGGAACATACTGCGGCTGGTTATAAAGAAAATGAACAAAATTGTTTTGACGCTGCATATTTATAGGCACAATTTGTAATAATTGAGCCTGCATATCGCCAACGTATTGATATTGAATAATGTCGGTATGCACAAATACTGCTGTTTCTTGTATACAGCGTGGTCAAAAAGTCTGTCCCCCCCCTCTTAACTTTTTAAATAAGCAAACTTTTAAAAAATGGCTAATGGGACTAAATAGGAAGTATGTGGGTCTCCATCCAATGGTGATCATTATGTTTCTGTGAACTTGCTATTTATGCCTTTTTTTAACTTTATTTTTTAAAATAAAACAGATACGCCAATTTGGTCAATTGTGATGTTGTGCAGAATTAAATTTCATAAACTTTGAGTACAAAATCGTCCAAATCGGACAAGCGGTTCATCCACAAAATGAAACAAACGGTATTAATTTTGACTCATAATTGACCCTCTTGATGTTTATTTTAGATGGATATCTGAACTTCACTGCCCCAAAGTAACACCATCTAGTGATAATTTAAAAATATCGATTTCAAAGTA
>JAAFCF010003069.1:97145-112423 GCA_013389785.1 Helicorthomorpha holstii
TTGAATTGATAACAATAACAAGGCTTTATTTATTATAAAAGCTTATTCAATAATCACAAGCGAATTCTCAAGACTAGGCGAGAGGTAGCTCCATATACTGTATATAGCAAAAATGCACCTGACAATGTCCTAGGATGAATCTAAGCCAAAACGTTCAGCTGGAGATGAGCAGACCAACTACGGTATGAACAAGGGGTACTGCTGGTTTCTCCAAGCAACTCAAGAGGAAAAACACTAACTAAACTAGACCTCTTGGCCCCTTCATTTAGGCAACAACTGCTAATATCAAAATACGATTGCATGGGGTGGCGATTCAACAAAAACAAATAATAAGTGCGTTTAAGTCTCTCGCTTGAGACACGATAAACTAACGAATAACGCATAAATTGAATACAAAAAGCTATCACGTATATGCTTTCTAAAACACTCAATGGAACCCAAACTGTATGGATGTGTTGTATCATAATATTGTAAATTCCATTTTCTTTCTAATGTCTGATGAGGTAATCGTTTCGTTTTCTTCTTTAATAACGGCATTGTTGTGTTGTTGTTGTTATTTATGTTAACAAAAAATTTAATCAATAACCAAAAGGCCAAGCCTTTAATTGATCATCTACATAGGCTTTATCAAACACTATCTGATACATTTTATCACAAACTTGACTTTTTAAATCGCCGGTATATTTACATCTTTTAGGGTGAGATAAAGTATTTTCGTGTAGCAATGCTACACTTGTAGCAAGTAGGATATGCTACATGTGTAGCATGCTACAAAAGTGTAGTGTCTACAACAAAATCGTATAAAAAATACCAAAGTGGTGTGTTCCTACTTCCACCCTCAGTAATGTAGGAAACACTTTTCACTCCTCCCATCAACTAGGAAAAAGTAATGCTACCTTTTTTCTAACTAAATAGGAAAAGGGTTGCAAAGGGATTACTTTTTCCATGTTATTCTTTTCACCCTTTTATTACTGTTTTTAAAAGCACATGGTAGTGCAGCAGTATTGAGAACAAAATGGCCGAGATGGCATGTACAGTACTGTATAATGAAAGTGAAAAAAAAACTTTTTAAAAACGTTTAAAACATTTTAAAATAAAAATATACTGTACATTAATAAACATTATAGAAAGTTTTAAGTGATATACATTGTAGAAAATAATAAAGCTGATACAATTGCTAAGAAAAATAATAGCAAGAATAATCTCTATTAAAACTAATGCAATTTTGTCTCATTCATTCATTGTGACAATAAATAAACGAAAAAAACCTCCATTGAAATTAATATGATTTTGTCTCACTTGTTAACTGTATTAAATTTATTACATGCATTAACCACTGTATGTGATAAATTTAATTATTACATAAACATAATGATAATTATAACAAAATATAATTTTATAATAAATTATAATTTTATATTGTTTATTATAAAATTATAATTTTATATCATTTATTATAAAATTATAATTTTATGTCATTTATTATAATTTTAATTATTATGATTATCTCTCAAATTGAAAGTAATATGTTTTAAATATCATGAATATATATCACCATAACATTTACTGCATTTTTAAAGCATAAAATAAACATTTTTATATATCTCCTAGCTATCCAACAACAACTTTGGGCTGCCATTGTGTTTGTAGCATCTACAGTGTATTGTAGGATGGTACCAACCAGGCTAGAAATCGTGCTAGAAAATGGTCCTCTTTTTAGCATCTACTCTTGCACATGCTACACTTTTTGCAAAACTTTTTACGCTTTCCTACATTTTGGTCACATGACACCATTTTTTTTCTAGCAACCTCGCAAGTTTAGCACCTACAGGCACCTTGTAGATGCTACAACACAATACTTTATCCCACCCTTAATGTTAAACTGTTTCACCTTTATCTTATCACCAACCCTTTTCTCCTTATCACTTATCATTTTTTGACATACCATGCTTTTAATAAGTTGATAATTTATATCCGCATTTGTGCAACAATTCATATTTATTCCTCTTACCTTCCACGATTCTTCCCCATTATTTAATTTATAACCGTAATTGTTTGGGCCGCCACACAGAAATTTCGTAATATAAACTTCTTTCTCATCTTTATTACAACCTGTAGACGGGTATTTACTACTGATTTCATCAGTTAATTGTCTCAAATTTTTGCCAATCATCCCTTTCAAAGGATCTTCCATTCCACGTGGTACTATATATATTAAACTATTTGTATCCATGTAAAGCAAATTTTACCTACTATAACTAATAAAAGTTGTAACCTTAATCTAGCACAAGCTGTTGTATAGGCAGCAATAACTAAATTAGTTTTTGCAGAAATCCCTTTCACTTCCACCAAGGGTTTATGTCACCAACATGTTATTTTTGTTGACTAATTTTGCGTCAGTAATCACTTTATCGTCGCTATTTAAAAGATCGACAAGTGTCATATAATCGTTCACCACAACCGTAACAGGTAAATCTTCACGTTGAGCAAATTTTCCCCATAAAGAATTAAGACAAAATTTAGCAATAGCCCTCTTTCCCACATTTTTTTCAACTTTTTCCAACTTAATACCTTCTACCTGTTCATAATTTTTTATATAATTTAATTTATCTGCTTCACATCAAACCCAAGTAGGCCATCCCGAAGATTCCTGCTTAATCTTAAGTAAGGCATCCACATATTTAGCAAATAAACCTTTCATCCGTTTTTTGTAATGCCAAATTTCGTATACTTTTATCACCTGATAACCGAGTTTGACAGCCTCATCTACTTCAATTGTTGTCCAAGTGCCACTTATAGCCCTTGAAAAATGCGGATATTTACATTTGCCGTCGGGTGGGTTGTGTAAACAACAAGCGCGACATAAGGGAAACATTAATTTATTTTTACATTGAAATGGCAGCACAGGATGATATAATTTAAGTGGAGGAACTACCACACACTTTACCATACCAAAATATTTACCGTCACCTTCATAATTAGTTGGATGTAAAATTTGAGGATGTCCTACAGGCATGATGTCATATTTATTAACTGTTAAATATAAACTAACATAGTCAACTTACATAATTTTTTCACCTATTTTTGCCTTGTAATATAGCCGTGTAGGTGCCGTATGTCCCCCATAAAAACCTTGTCTCGGAATGAGGGGTCCCATCAAACCGTAAATATTATTGATAAAAAACTGTTGCATAATCAAGTCTGTTTGAATTTCACCCTCTAATTCACACTCCCACTTCACAATTATCTCCTTAATTTGATTTATCTCCATCAAATCGCGCAAACGTCAAATTGTTTTATTGTATAAGTCACGCATGGGAATATTGCTCACTCTATTAAAACTATGTGGTTTATAACAATGTGGACAACCATGAAATTAGCATCCCATAAATTCATATGCACAACTATTCACCTCATCCCATCCATCCACATATAAATTTCCAAAATTTTTTTCACCGCCATTTAAAGCGTGACATATACTGACTCCTTTTGATTGAGCTATCCATTCCAACCACTTAATACTCTTTTCACTGTAACGTTTTTTAGACGGATAATAACCCACTGGAGGTATTATACCAATACTATTTAAAGGCATAAAATGAGCAAAATATACTTTTTGACAGTATGAAGGCAACATTACAGCATGTAAAAAAGGATCCATACTAAACATTTCGCGTGTCATACGTCTAAATTCATTGCACACCTGTTGTAAAATGACAACATCAGACTAGCAATATTCGCTCAACTCTATTTTAAAATTAAAAGTTTTTCCTATCTGTTGGGCATGCCAATCCATCAGACTTTGACATTCGTATGCGGTTTTTTCATATCAGGTTCATAAAATTCCAAAGCCAGCCACACTCCCTCATAATCTTGATTCTCTAAACGATTAAATTCATGCGGAAAATAACCTTTCTTTAACTCTTGTAAATTGAATGTCTTAGGTAGAGCTGCCAGCGGTACCGGTAAAAATTATGAGAATCGATAAAAGTTATATTGTTTAACTTCATTGTAATTATCTTTGGTTCGTTCCAAATAATCTCGGGACACATATTTTTAAACAACCACTGCCGCACTAAATGATGATCATATCCATGTCCATAATGACTAACAGAAATATGTTTTTCTCCCAACTCACCTTCCATTAATTCGCCAAAAATCCATTTGCAAAAAATATGATTGGTATCCTCACCGCCGTCAAATATTTTTTTTATTTTATTATCCTCATCTTGAACGATAACCAGATTTGGTTGATGAATATTATCACTATCTTTCACTAAGCATTCATAATCAAAATACCACACGCACCCTGCAGGTGGTCGAGGTACACCGTGTTTATTTCTTCTCGTAGGTTCGTATTTCTGAATAAAACATCTGTGGTCAAACTCCTGATTTGTTTTACAGTATCTACAATATATAGTAAAGCACATATGCTTTGGTTGTTTATGTTGATAACACATGCTGCAATATTGTAAATCTAGGCAAGTTGCATTTTCCAGATGTTTTTTAAAACATTGAGGTCCATAAAAAAATCTCAAACAACCACTACATTGTTTGTAGGCCACTGTAATGACATCTTAAATTCTTCACATTCAGAGCTGTTACAAGCTAAACAATTACACGTACACCTATGATGACCGGTAACACCTTTTAAACATAAAATACAAAATGTTCGAGCACCATATAATGACAATATATTAACTATACAATCATAATGTCCGTCATCTAACAATAGCCACAGTCTAAATTTTACTTTTTTATGATTTTTCCTATCATAAGGATTTAAAGTTGTAAATGTCACCCTTAAATCTCCCTCCAATTCTATAACATATATTTGATACTCTTCACCTAAATAATTAAGGTTTGTTAATTGAATCGCTTATTTCAGAAACCAACCAAGTCAACAAAATCTAGTTTTGAGATAATCGATAAAAACTGTTTAGTTTCTTAAATTGCCGTTATATTGGCTGGAAAAAAATTGGGGACGTGTGTGATGATGTGCCAATCATGTCTGTATAGTTAAATAACTGAAAAGATTCATCGGGAATTTTAAATAAATTGTTGAATTTTTTTGACATAGTGACTTTCTGCAGTAAATCTTAACATAGTTACTTTCTGCAGTAAATCATCGCAATTGCCGAGTATTTAGTTTTGTTTACTTTTAAATGGGTACATGAAAATTATTATTAAATGACTAAAATCAACATTTCTTACATTATACTAAGTTTTTCTTTATTTTTTGCGACATTCAAAACGCATAAAATTAAACATCTTCAAACCAATGTTGTTGGCACATACAGTACGTACACACTGCCATGCAATGAACTGTCAGAAAGTAACTCTATAAAATAAGACAATGTTTAAACATTGTTTACCAACTTAACGTCAACAACTTTCAAACCAAACCTGGCTAAATTAAAGAATAAGACCCTATTTTCGTATACCATACATCCGAATCTTCAGCACATTCAGGCCACTGTGTAATCAGGTTATAAAACTCGACATATTCACTAATGTAGTTTTGACAGCTTTTTAATATCTAATTTTTCTTATTAATTGAAATTTTTTCATTTGGATAAGTTGTTTAGGAAAGTTAAGGCACCTTGTGTAATTTGTATAAACGCACTGTTAGTAGCATAATCTATCAATGGTAGCATGACAACTTTTCCTCAATTTTTACTGCAGAAAGTCGCTATATACCTGCACTTGAGTGGTTTCTGCAACAAACCCATTTGTTTGTTCGGCCGCCAAAGCCAAACCAAGTGGAAAACATAACTTTTTTTTTACACTAAACTGTTCAGCGAGCAAAACTCTATATGAATATGTCATTATCTCAATTTTGGATTTTTTGACGATAGGTCGTTTCTGAAATAAGTGATTCAATTAAGGTTTGTTTGATGTTACATGGGCCCCATCACAAAGCGCCTTGGCCCATTTAGTTTGATAATTCATATTTTGTTTAATTTTTTAAATTCCATATATTTTTGTTTATGCATTTCACCTTTGGCTTCTAGATAATGGGCATTTCTAATTCCAACTATTATAGCCCTTGCACAACACATCAAATCCTCAGTATTGTTGATAAAACAACAAATTTATTACAACTTTTATCCTTAATCCACATTCTCACATTTTTTATGTATCTTTTCTTCACAGAAGTAACACCATTTGGCACCCCTCCCCGTGGGGGCATACATGTTTTCATAAGCAATAAACGTAACTTTTTGTCTGTCAAATTAAATTTATCATTTGAATTTTGAATATTGACTATTGTATCCAACAACAATTTTCCCGTTAGTCGTTCACGATTTATAAACGCAATATTTACGGGATTTTTTAACTCAGCACTCTGTAAACAAAAACACATACTTACATCTGGATATTTTACTTTCATTTCCTCGTTTTCTTCTTTTAAGGCAGCAAATTTATCAATTAATTGGTTGAAAATAGCTTCTATTTTTTGATTAAACTTTTCAGGTAAAATCTTTTCCAAATTTTGAAAAATAACTTCCCCATTCATCTCACTGGTTTTAAAATTTTTGTTTGTTTTATGCTCATAATTAATAATCTTAAAATATTTATCACTAGCTGCTGGTGTTGACGTCACCGTCATATTCTCACCTTCAGCGACAATGGCAAGTCCCTGATTATTATGAGCAGGAGGTTTTTTGCAAGTCGCCATCGTCTCATTCTCCTCACTTATTTCGTCATACATCTTTTTAACAGCGCAAGTATGTATACTAATGACACAATTAATTATTTTATAACTAATATAAAGTTTTTATTTAACGTCAAAAAATAATTAAAACAGTTTTTTTTTATTTAATCTTTCACAAATTTTAGCACTTTATGTTCAGTAATGTATTCTTTTCCATCACTATAGCGATTCAATGTTTTACCAACTACTTCAAAATATAAACCTGAAGTAGGAGGTTTTGTTGGAACAACCTCTAAAGCTGTTTGTGATGTTAAGTATGCTGTACCCTCTAAAGAATCGCCAAAAGGAGTAAACGCTTGTAATGGTCGTATTGGTGATAAATTAAGGGGTGGTGATGATGACGTATAACTAGTAGAAGGTTGGTGGTGTTCTTGCTGTTGTTGCTCTTGTTCCTGCTGGTTTTGATGGTAATGGTGATGATGATAATGGCTATGATATTGTTGTCGTTGTTGTTGTTGCTGTTGTTGTCTATATTGGTGATCCAAATATTTTTAGTAAAATCCTACAAAAATTAATAAAAATAATAAAGAATATACACATATAATTTAAAACAAAAAAACACTTACCATATCCGTTGAGTATAAGGGTCTAGCAACAAGCTCCTTTTATACTATTTTTAGTAAAAAATAATTCTTTTTTTATTTATAGAGGGATAAAAATACATACACTGTTCACAAGCCAAGGCAAGATACTCTAAACCATTTGAAACAGGCACCGATGATGGTGATGATGATGATGCCGCTGGTAATACCACCAAAGGACTACCTCCCCCCTCTATACGCCATAACGTGTTCGATCATATAATGACGGGTTAATTTGCGCCATCTAGATATTTTTTAAGTAAAAATTATTTTAAAAATTAAACTTATATTTTGGTGGTAAAATTCAAAACAATAAAAAAGTAACTTACACTTAAATTTGATGATATTTGTCAGTAATTACAATTCGTATAAAAAATATTTTTGATTAATAATTCCTCCGTATCATACAATAAATTTGCATCAAATGAACCCTATAATATAAAAATTAAATTTTTAAAAAACTTTTTTTTTTATCTTTTATTTTTAAAAATAGAAAAAATCTTAAGACACTTAGCACTTCCATATTGTATGTAGCCGTTAAAACACTTGTTGATTCTTTTAAAAAAGCTTTTAACCAAGTGGTGCAATTCAAATCTCTTCGTATATATATATATTCATTTGTAACTCAACTCCCATCTGTCTATATTCATCACCCAGTTCCCTCTCTTATTTTTCAACTTAACTATTGGTTACAAAAACATTCACACTACTTTTATTAAACAAAACACCCCCCTCTTACTATTTGAAAAGGCCTCACATTACAAATTGCTGCAATGACCAAGTACTTACTTTTTATTTTGACGGACGCTATATAACTGACTGCAGTGTCTTAAAAATAGTGCGCAAGCAGTTAAGTAAGTTTGGTCTTTACAAAAAATACGTAATCTTGTTTTAATATTAAAAAAAAAAATATGAATACCGCGGATGACTTTCTTTCAAAAAGTACGGAACGTTCCACCAACAATAAAATACCAGATATCGAAATTATTAACGTACCGCCTTTATGCAATATCGACGAAAACATACTACACAACTTCCAAGATATGTTTCAAACGTTCAATTATATTTCGAGATACTTAAATGCGAGTTTATTAAAAGAATGTGCTACTTGTTTAAATTTTAACGCTAAACGCACCGCAATTTTAAATCTATTAAATCATCATTTCAAAATTGACAACAATATTATCAACAATAATACAAATGGTAAGTAATTTTTTTATAAAAAACTTAAATTTTTTTAAATTATAAACATTTTTTTTTCCTTTTTATTAGTTTACGTATTAAACATGTCCAAATATATTAACGACAGCACCCATTCACAACCAACTTCCAATATGACATTAATTCAACCTGTTCAAATCAATTATGCAACCGTTAACGTTGAAACAGCCACACCAAGTAAGTAAACTATTTAAAAATTAAGAAATTGTTAATAATGAAATTTTTTAAAATTTTTTTTAATAGATTACCCACCACCAAGCAATCGTCACGGTATTAACCAGCTTCTATCAAATCTCACCAACTACGTCAATCGTCAAAATCATGTTCAAAAAAACATTTTAAACGCTTACGTTAACGAAAAAGAATTAACAGAAAAATTGTTCATGGCCGCTAGCAAAGGATATACTTATCCACAATTTTTTAATAGTTGTCGTATATTTTTTTATAATTGCAACTGTCGTGAAAGAAACGATTATATGCGTGTGTACAGTGGGTTACGTCCATCCAGACGACGTCTTAATTCATATGATTAAAAATAATCCTGAAAATAAAAAAAATATAGAGCATTTTATTATTATTGCGTTTATATATAGACATATTTTTTACTAAGTAAATATATTTCATAACAGCACTTTGTAATATATAACATGCATTATTTTTAATGTATTTTATTTAATAACGATTAACTTCTGTTACAAACAAGGTTAATTAAAAATTGATAGCAACACTTTTCAAAAATTATATAAACATAACTGTCTACACACACCCCCTCTTAAGATATTTAATTACCTTCCTCAATTATTTTTTTCTTTCCCCCTTCTGTCAAACACGTGTGTAAACATGCACAAATTATATTGTCTTAAGGTCAAAAAAACTCAAAACACATGTGTGCCATTAAAACTGTAACTAATAAGGGCGGAGCCTAATTGGATTAATATCAACAAACACGGAGCGGCTACATTACGCTACGCATGCACTACCCATTTAACACACAACAGCTGAGAGCGCATACGCACAGGGTTGCCTCATACAGTGTAACACAAAAAGAAATTATGATGTCACTACAAGAGTTTAACATGGGGCATTTGTAACAGTAGGCTCCGCCCACTTATTCACTTAGCCACGCCTACTACCCAATCCTGCTCTATGATTGGTCAGATTTGAATTTCGCGCCCAAAAGCTCAACCCTGATTGGCCCGGCTTCAATTGTACCCTAACTACTGACATTCATATGTGTAGATTTTTGTCTCGTTTTTAAATTGACAAAAGCGTATTAAAAAAAAACAAAATGCACATGAGGAAATGAACGAGACAAAGATGCATTCATATGGGTGGATTTTTGTCTCGTTATTATATTGGCAAGAGTGTATTTTAAAAGAGGAAATGAACGAGACAAAGACGCAGTCATATGTGTGGATTTTTGTCTCATTTTTAAATTCACAAAAGTGTATTTTAAAAAACGAAAAAAACGAGCCAACGATACATTCATATGTGTGGATTTTTGTCTCGTTATTATATTGGCAATAGTATATTTTAAAAACGAAACAAACAAGACAAAGATACATTCATATGTGTAGATTTTTGTCACATTATTATATTGGCAAGAGTGTATTTTAAAAACAAAATAAACGAGACAAAGATACATTCATATGTGTGGATTTTTGTCTCGTTATTATATTGGCAAAAGTGTATTTTAAAAACGAAATAAACGAGACAAAGATACATTCATATGTGTGGATATTTGTCTCGTTTTTAAATTGACAAAAGTGTATTTAAAAAAAACAAAATGCACGTGAGGAAATGAACGAGACAAAGATGCATTCATATAGGTGGATTTTTGTCTCGTTATTATATTGGCAATAGTATATTTTAAAAACGAAATAAACGAGACAAAGATACATTCATATGTGTGGATTTTTGTCTTGTTATTATATTGGCAAAAGTGTATTTTAAAATCGAAATAAACGAGACAAAGATACATTCATATGTGTGGACTATTGTTTCGTTATTATATTGGCATAAGTGTATTTTAAAAACGAAATAAACGAGACAAAGATACATTCATATGTGTGGATTTTTGTCTCGTTTTTAAATTGACAAAAATGTATTTTAAAAAACGAAATAAACGAGACAGAGTGACACTATAATGTGTGGATTTTTGTCTCGTTTTTAAATTCACAAAAGTGTATTTTAAAAAACGAAAAAAACGAGACAAAGATGCATTCATATGTGTAGATTTTTGTCTCGTTTTTATATTGGCAAGAGTGTATTTAAAAAAACGAAATAAACGAGACAAAGATACATTTATATGTGTGGATTTTTGTCTCGTTATTATATTGGCAAGAGTGTATTTTAAAAACGAAATAAACGAGACAAAGTGACATTCATATGTGTAGAGTTTTAATTGTCTTTGTGGAATTAAATAAAACTCCGTATCTTTACTGAATAATGGTGAATGATTACAGCTTACTATTGTAGTCAATGTAATATAAAAATGCTGTTAAACTTTAACAACGATGATTACAATCTTGCTGGCTTGCAAGTGTAATAGGCGGCGAGGTGACATAGCTGGACAGTTAGTCTCATTGTACTGTTCGCACTGAGAAGCACAGAGAAGTGATTAACAAATGATAACGGTAGAGCAGTTACGCAAAAGATTAATGACCGCCCACCTGATGATGTCATTAAAGAAAACAGTACATGCGCACAATACAATTCTAACAAATTCCCCCTTTTTTAAAATTTGTGCGCATCTATAAACAAATATTAACAAAATTTGTAATGCGAATCTGTAATTAACGCTTTAGTAAAAATATCCGCAATATTTTTTTCGGATGAAACAAAACTTAACTTAAGCGACTTCCGCTCTGTTAATTCACGAATATAGTGCTAACGCAAATCAATATGTTTACTGCGCCGGTTCTCGATACGATTTTCGGCAAAGTGAATTGCGCTTTGATTATCACAGTTCAAAGTAATCAAATCGAAATTTGCTTTTGGTAACAACTCACGACACAAATTCTGCATCCAAATAATCTCTTTGGCGGTCTCCGACATGGCAAGGTACTCAGCTTCCATCATAGATAATGCAATGCATCGTTGTTTCATTGAGCGCCACAAAATAGGAACTGTTCCAAAAATTGCTATCATACCCGTTGTTGAATGTCGGTCCACGAAGTTAGATGCCCAATCTGCATCCAAATAAAAAGTTAATGTCCGGTTTCGCGCGGTCAGGTTCAACTCTAAATGCTTTGTGCCGTTCAAGTATCATAAGATTCTTTTAACTTGTATCCAATGATCCTGGCTTGGGTTGTTGCTGAATTGTGCGAGCTTTGTCACAGCGAACAAAATGTCAGGTCGCGTATGTATAGCTAACTGACTAAGACATCCGATCGCTTGTTGATAGAGAGTTTAAAGAGTTGTAGAACTAAACTTCTCGTTCTTAACTGGTTGCTTTCCACTCTCCATTGGTGTACGGATTCTCTTTCAATCCGTTATCGCAAATCGTTTCAAAACTTGCTCAATGTACTCGTAATGCGATTGCGACAATGTAATAGATTCAGCAGTTTGGTGAATCTGGCCTCCTAGTATATATACGAGGCACTTTCGAGATTCTTCAGAGTAAAATGTCTCTGCAACTCAGAAATAATATCCTCTTTAATTTGATCAGTTTGACCAAAAATAATTAAGTTGTCCACGTAAACAGCTATGTAGGCACTGTCGTTGTATTTATACACGCAATTACAAGCTGTCAAATGTGTAAGGTGTAAGTTTGTTAAAGTCTCGTGAAGACACTCGTACCAGTTACGACCACTTTGCTTAAGTCCATATATTGGTCGCAAGAGTTTCACGAAGTTCACGTTTTGATTCACTACACATCCATTAGGCACTTTCATGTAGATATCTTCATTTAATTTACCATACAAGTAAGCGCACGTAATATCGATGTATCTGGTCTTCCACTTCAATAAAAAAGTTATTGCAAAGAGTAAACGTAATATGACGAAATTAATCACTGGAGCGTATGTATGGAAATAGTTTTTCCCATATATCTGCAAAAAACCCTGGGCGACGAGTTGAGCTCTGTAACATGTAATTTGTCCAAGCTCATTGGTTTTTCTCTTAAAAACCCATCTACATCCCACAGGTTTAGTGCTCTCAGGTATCTTGTCAGGTATGATCCATGTTTCTCGGTCGTTCAAAGTTTCGAGTTCATGGTTAGTGGCTTTAGTCCATTCCTCGTTTTCACTGGAATTCAAAGCATCTTCAATCGTAATTGGCTCTCCCAAATTGATGTGTAACAGTTCTATTATTTCACATTCTTCCTCCTCTTCCTCATTTACTGTCTCAGGAGTATCTGGGTTAATTGGTGTTTCCTTAGGTTTGCCTTTTCTACCATAAGGATTTGGAGCCAATTTGATCTCACATGGTCTGCCACGTTTGGGTGCAATGTTCTCTTGAACATTTTGCTGTTCAACTGGAATGTTTTGTTGGTCTATTTGGACGTTTGGTTGGTCTAAACACGAAGTTCTTGCAGCCATGGTCTGATCCAACAGTGATTTGCCAATTAAACTGTCTTGTTCTTAATCATCTGAACTATCTTGTTCGGATGCGATGTCACTTGACTGGTCATTGTTGATGTTTTCAACAGGATCATCCAATGTTACGTAATTTGGCACAGTTTTATTGGAACCATACACTGGCGATGTTTCGTCAAAAGTTACGTGTTTAGAGAAAATTATCTTTTTCTCAAAACTCCATAATCGGTAACCTCTTGTTCTTCCTGACGCGTATCCGAGCAACATACATCATTTATTGCGTAGTAGTTGCAAAAATGTTCAAAAATCATAAAGCAGAATTGTAACGTACAAAAATGCAGAATGAAATTGAAAAAAAATGGCACAGTTGTACGATGTGATGAAAAAAGTTCAAAATAACTGTAGACAGGCTGGATAGACGATTTTTCAAAATCTAAAATTCATTGAAATCTGTTTCTGTCGTTGCCGGTAATCAAAGTTCAAAATAACTGCAATCACCAAAATTCAGAGTTTACAAAGTTTGCCGACCATTTTAGACTTTTGCAGACAATTTTCAGCTCTGCTACCAATTGCAGAGTTTTAATTGTCTTTGTGGAATTAAATAAAACTCCGGATCTTTACTGAGAAATGGTGAAAGATAACAGCTTACTATTGTAGTTGATGTAACATAAAATTGTTGTTAAACTTTAACAACATTGATTACAATCTTGCTAGCTTGCAAGTGTAATTGGCGGCGAGGTGACATAGCTGGACAGTTAGTCTCGTTGTACTGTTTGCAACGAGAAGTGACAGAGAAATGACAGAAAAGTGATTAACAAACGATAACGATAACAGTAGAGCAGTTACGTAAAAGATTAATGACCGCCCACCTGATGATGTCATTATAGGAAACAGTACATGCGCACAATACAATTCTAACAATATGTGTGGATTTTTGTCTCATTTTTAAATTAACAAAAGTGTATTTTAAAAAACGAAAAAAACGAGACAAAGATGCATTCATATGTGTGGATTTTTGTCTCGTTTTTATATTGGCAAGAGTGTATTTTAAAAGAGGAAATGAACGAGACAAAGATGAATTCACATGTGTGGTTTTTAAATTCACAAAAGTGTATTTTAAAAAACGAAAAAAAGTAACAAAGATACATTCATATGTGTGGATTTTTGTCTCACTATATTGGCAAAAGTGTATTTTAAAAACGAAATAAACGAGACAAAGATGCATTCATATGTGTGATTTTTTGTCTCGTTTTTAAATTCACAAAAGTGTATTTTAAAAAACGAAAACAACAACGACACAAAGATACATTCATATGTGTAAAATTTTGTCTCATTATTATATTGGCAAGAGTGTATTTTAAAAACGAAATAAACAAGACAAAAATACATTCATATGTGTGGATTTTTGTCTCGTTTTTATATTGACAAAAGTGTATTTTAAAAATGAAATAAACGAGACAAAGATACATTCATATATGTAGATTTTTGTCTCGTTTTTATATTGACAAAAGTGTAATTTAAAAATGAAATAAACGAGACAAAGATACATTCATTTGTGTGGATTTTTTCTCGTTTTTATATTGACAAAAGTGTATTTTAAAAACGAAAAAAAGTAACAAAGATACATTCATATGTGTGGGTTTTTGTCTCATTATGTTGGCAAAAGTGTATTTTAAAAACGAAATAAACGAGACAAAGATGCATTCATAAGTGTGGATTTTTGTCTCGTTTTTAAATTCACAAAAGTGTATTTTAAAAAACGAAAACAACGAGACAGAGATACATTCATATGTGTGGATTTTTGTCTCGTTTTTATATTGGCAAGAGTGTATTTTAAAAACGAAATAAACGAGACAAAGATACATTCATATGTGTGGATTTTTGTCTCGTTTTTATATTGCCAAGAGTGTATTTTAAAAACGAAATGAACGAAACAGAGTGACATTATAATGTGTGGATTTTTGTCTCGTTTTCATATTGACAAAAGTGTATTTTAAAAACGAAATAAACGAGACAAAGTGACATTCATATGTGCGGATTTTTGTCTCGTTTTTAAATTGACAAAAGTGTATTTTAAAAAAAAACAAAATGTACGTGAGGAAATGAACGAGACAAAGATACATTCATATAAGTGGATTTTTGTCTTGTTATAATATTGGCAAGAGTGTTATTGAAAAACGAAATAAACGAGACAAAGATACATTCATATGTGTGGATTTT
>JAAFCF010003118.1:1603-12499 GCA_013389785.1 Helicorthomorpha holstii
GCATCTTCGCTGCCCTCAGTTGGGGGTCTCTGGCGCAAATCATCTATCAAAGTTTCGCCTCTTTAATGGAATCTGCTGCCGCCACGCTGATGGCAGGTGAATCCACTGCCAAGATGCTCGATGCATTATGGAATAACGTGGGCCGTGTCTCCAGCATTTTGCAGGATGCCAGTTGGGATCAGATCGGCATGATCCTGCAAGGCTTCATCCTGTTTTTACTCAACTGCCTGCTGTTCATTCTGGCGTTGGTCTATATGACGATTGCCAAGTTCGGTCTGGCCATCACGATGGTGTTGCTGCCGATCTTTGTTGGCTTGTTCTTCTTCCCGGCCACACGCCAATGGGCGATCAACTGGGTCAGCATGATGTTTAACTTTTGCCTGATCTACATTCTTGTCGTTGCGATTGTGCGCTTCGGTTTCTGGGCCTTTGGCAATGCCATCGAGGCGGCAGGGAAAGCAGCCGGTGCGCTGGATGCGACAGGTATCAATATTCAACAGGTCGGCTATCTGGTGATCGTCGAAGGCGTGCTGATCCTGTTCATGCTGCAAGTCAAAAGCTGGGCTTCGGCGCTGGCGGGCGGTGCTGCCGTGCAGGGGTTGTCCGCCTTGATGATGCTGATCCGCACCCTGGGTCTGAAACGTTAGGCAACCACGATCATGATTTCTCTATATGCCTATCCCGTAACCTATCTTCAGGGAACTTTTAAAAAGTTCTCTGAGGATAGGTCTGCAACATTGCATCATCCCATACGCCCCTCTGCACAGCGGATCGCATCATGAACAAATCCACTCACACCTATCTGGATGACCCCACGCTGCAACAGCGGCACGACCAAGGCGTGCTGGGGTTAAAGCAGGCACGCAACCGGGCTTACTTGCTGATCGTGTTACTGCTAGGGGTGATCATCACGCTGGCGGTGGCGCTGGCCTTGCTCATGCCGCTTAAAACGGTGGTGCCTGCACTGGTCAGCGTGGATACCGCCACCGGTCGTGTCGTCAAGGTAGCGGTGGTCACACCTGAAGAAATCACCGCACAGAAGTCGGTGGTGTTAAGCGAACTGCATGACTACGTGGTCACCCGGCATACAGTCGATACCGAAGACCGGCAGCGCCTGTCCGATCTGGTGCGCATCCATTCAGCCGATGCCGTGGCACGCGACTTTGAGGCGGAAACCTCGGCGGACAATCCACAGAACCCCTATTACCAGTTAGGCACAGGTGGCCGACGCACGGTCGAAGTCACCTCTGTCAATCTGCTCAATGCCAACACCGGACAAGTGCAGTTCAAGACCACCAGCGGCAAGCCGGGCGGCGAAACACAAATCGCGTTCTACACCGCCATCGTGCGCTTCCAGTTCACCGGCGAGCCGCGCGCCATCGCGGATCGTTGGGAAAATCCGCTCGGTTTTGCTGTGACCGCCTACCGGGTCGATCAGCAGTTGAGTCAGTGAGTTAGAAAGGATACCGTCATGCACCGCTTCCAACATTTCACCCCCTTGCTGGTGGCCCTGGCACTCTCGATGGCCAGTCTGTCGACCCAGGCAGGCCGCACCCCGCGTCCTTTATCCAGTGACGCACGCATTACCCAGATTGCGTACAGCCCGCATCAGGTGGTCGAACTGGTCGGCACCTACAGCTACCAGAGTGTGATCGAGTTTGCTTCGGACGAAACCATTCAGACGGTGGCGCTGGGGGATTCGATTGCCTGGCAGCCGGTGCCGGTGGGAAACCGTCTGTTCATCAAGCCGATTGAGCCCAACGCACGTACCAACATGACGGTACTGACCAACCAGCGCAGCTATTACTTCAATTTACGCAGTACACAAAACGCTGCCCGACAGCACTTCGTGGTGCGCTTTGTGTATCCGCAAGCGGTGCAGTTCAGCGCCAAAGTTCCTAGCGCTGCCACGCTGGAGCGTCGCCTTAAATCCGGCGCAATGCACACGGCCTACGCCACCTCGGGCGACAAACGCGGGATAAAACTGCAACGCGCCTTCGATGACGGGCAATTTACTTACTTCCTGTTTGGCAAAGGTGCAGAAATTCCAGCGGTGTATCGGGTCAATGCTGACAACACCGAAGCGCTGGTCAATGTGCGCCGTGAAGGGCCGTATCTGGTGGTGGAACAGACCCATGACCGCTTTACGCTGCGTAATGGCAACAGCATTTTATGTGTGCGCCGTAGCGCAAAGGGAGCCTGATCATGGACAAGCCTGAACGTCCTGGTGAGCCGTCCGAGCGCGACGCCGCGTTCAACGCCTGGGAGCAAACATCTACCGCCGCTCGCACAGGGCAACGAAATCGGCGTGGTGGCCTGATCATTGCCGCCGTGGCGGTGCTGGCTGGCGTGGTCGTGGCCGGGTGGCAGATGGGGACACCGCAGCCAGTGGATGCGGATGACGCGGTGGCACTGTCCGAGCGCACGCCCGTGCCGAAACTGAAACAGGCCGCGTCGGAGCCGGTAGCCAGTGAGCCATCCGCCGAAGTCGCCGCCCCCGATCCGCTGGAGCAGCAACGCCGCCAGTTGGAAATGCAACGCGAAGAACGTGAACGGCAGTTGCAGGAGGCACGGCGCAAATCGGCCATTGTGATCAACCAGAGCACTTCCACTTCTGCCGCTACCGATAGCAATGCCGCCGCCCAGCAACAGGGTGTCGGTGGGGACGAGCGCGGCGCACAGGATGCCAACAGCCGTTATGTCCGTTCGGTGTCGGGCAATCCGGTGCCAGTTAGTGTCGCCCGGCCAATCGCCAACCTGCCGTTCACCATCTTGCAGGGCAAGCTGATCGATGCTGTGGTCGAACCACGTATTCATTCTGACCTGCCTGGTACTTTGCGGGCGCTGGTTCAGCGTGACGTGTATGGCATGCAGGGAGAAAACGTGTTGATCCCGTGGGGCAGTACCTTGATTGGTCAATACCGTGCCGATCTGCGCCAGGGACAGGCGCGAATCTTCGTAGTGTGGAACCGCGCCATTCGCCCGGATGGGGTCAGCATCACGCTGGACAGTTTTGGGGCCGATCAACTTGGAACGGCTGGCATGGGCGGTTGGGTTGATACGCATTTTGCGCAGATGTTTGGCACAGCAGTGCTGTTATCGATCATCGGCGCGGGCGCGTCCACTGTGGGCGTGAATGGCAGCGATGAGGGCAATTCCGCAGCGTATTACCGCGAGCAGGTACAAGGCGCAGCGGCCAGTACCGCGCAGCAGGTGTTGGGCAGTTCGCTGAATCTGCCGCCGACCATTACCGTGCCACCGGGTAGCAAAATCCGCGTGTTTGTGAATCGTGATCTGGATTTTAGCGGGCTGACTGCGGAGCGTGTGCAGGAGACTGTCTCTCAGGGCATGGACGGGCTGTTTGTGCAGTCTGTGCCATAAGGTCAGGAATCAGGCTATGTCACAGATTGCTTCCTTTCGCGCCAAGCTCTCCCCACTGACCGCCTATCTGGATGATCCGGCTGTCACCGAGATTGCAGTGAACCGCCCCGGTGAAGCGTGGATCGCCCGCCAGGGGCAACGGGCCATGCAGAAGGTGGTGCTGTCCGACCTGAGCTATCCACTACTGGCTTCTCTGGCCGAAGTCACCGCGCATTACAGCGCACAGTCTGCTGACCGGCAATCGCCGCTGTTGTCGGCGACTATTCCAATTGATCTGCGCGAAGGCATCCCTGACGTGGAGCGTGGCGGTTATCGGGTGCAGGTGATTCTGCCGCCTGCGGTGGAGGAACGCACCATCGCATTGTGTATCCGCAAACCGAGCCTGCTGGATCTGGGGCTGGATGATTACGCGCGGCAAGGCGCGTTTGAGGTGGTGAATAGCCAGCAGGCTGATGCGGATGATCTGTCGGATGAGCAACTGCTGATGCTGTATCAATCCGGGCAGTGGCAGGCGTTTTTGAGTGCGGCAATCCGTGCGCATAAAAACATCGTGATTTCTGCGGGCACCAATACCGGCAAGACCACTGCCTTGAATGCGATGCTCAAAGAAATTCCTGAGTTTGAACGCATCGTCACCATTGAAGACAGCCGCGAGGTACGCCCGAGTCAGCCCAACCGGTTGCATTTGCTTTACTCGCGGGGTGGTCAGGGGGAAGCCGAGGTGACGGCGGTGGATTTGCTCGAAGCGATGCTCAGATTGACGCCAGATCGGGCCATTATCGGTGAGCTACGCGGCGCAGAAGCCTATGCCTGGCTGGAACTGCTGAATACCGGGCATTCCGGTTCGATCACCACGATTCACGCCAACAGTCCTTCTCTGATGTTTGAACGCCTGGCGCAAATGGTGATGCGCTTTGGTTCGCCCTTGTCGCGCCCAGAGATTATTGATTATGCCAAATCGTTGATCGATGTGGTGGTGCAGATGCGCCTGGATAGCCAGGGGCGGCGTTTGATCAGCGACATTCACTATCAGGGAGCAGGACATGCTTAAGCTCAACGTTGTGGTGGGGCTGGGACTGTTGATGGGGGCTGAATCTGCGTTGGCAGAAACCTTTGCCCAACTGGCCCAGCGCTGTGCGCCAGACGTGCATCCCGCCACGCTCGCCAAATTGGTGCGGGTGGAGTCCGGTTTCAATCCATTTGCCATCGGCGTAGTCAATGGTCGTTCGCGCTTTCCACGAAATTACGCCAAAGCGGTCAGCACGGCCAAGCAGTTACATGCACAGGGTAAAAACTTCTCGATGGGTCTGGGACAGGTCAATCGCTATAACCTGGCCGCGTATGGTCATTCTTATGCCAGCATTTTTGAGCCGTGCCGCAATCTGAATACCGGCGCGGCGATTCTGAAGGACTGTTATGTACGGGCCAAGGCGCGCGGGAGTGATCCACAGACGGCGGTTCGGGCTGCGCTGAGTTGCTACTACAGCGGCAATTTCAGCCGGGGATTTAAGAAAGAAGCCGGAGGAACCAGCTATGTACAACGGGTGGTGAATACACCGGCCAGTTTGCAGTATGTGGTGCCAGCCATTGTGCCGCAGGCGAGTGATCAGGCACCGGTTGCCCATAAGCCAGCAGCGAGAACGCCGATCCCTGTTCAATTCACTCAATCCGCCTTACCCCGTGCGGCAGTATCGCCTCCGGTATCTGTCCATTCAGAAAGCGCACCTTCCCCCGCTCAACCGTGGGTGACGCACATCACCGCCACACCGAGTAAAACGGTGACACCTACTGGACCCCCGGTTGAACAGGTCCCGCCGTTTGTTATTGATCTGGCACGGTAAAGCTTGAATACTTTGGAATTGTCGCCACCTAGATGTTTAGATGACTGAAAAGCAGAGATTTAAATAATTTTTTAAATATTTTGGCCTATTTAGAGCAGTTTTTTTTGATTTTCTATTAAGAATAGAAATAGAAGGTACTTATTTTAAATAGATAAATATAAATTCTGGAAAATAAATTAAAAACAACAATCGAAATTCAAAAAAATATTGTAATAAACTACTAAACATTTTTCGAAATCTTCCGATGTATTGAGTGAGCACTGCGCATTGAACGCAGTACAACGAACTCGTATCGACATCTGGAGAATAAGAAATGGTAGCGATCATCACTGGAGCAGGATTAGGACTGGCCAATGGATCGGGATCAGTGATTGGCGCGGGAGGAAAACTGGGCCAATCACAGTTTGGTCAGGGATCAGAAAACGTTACCTTGAATGCCGCCACAGGCAACCTGGTGATCCAACATCGCGACGAAATGCTCTTTAGTGTCGGCCAGGGATTGGGGCTACTACGCACCTATAATAGCCAGGGGGGCTGGGAAGGCGACGCCTCCGCTGATGGCTGGCGTCTGGGCTATTCCCGCAAGGTGACCTTCGACAGTGCTACGAATACCTATTCCCGAATTGGCGCAGACGGCGCGACCAACGTATTTACCTATGACGGAGTGCGAGGCTGCTACATCAGTAAAAATGGCACTGGCGCTTACGACACCCTCAGCAAAAATGCCAGTCAGCTCATCTGGACCCAGGGTGGAAGCAATACCCAGGAAACTTACGGGCAAAACGGTAGCGAGTGGCGACTGACTGACATTACAGACCCTGATGGCAACCGCATCAAAATCACCTACAACGCCTCCGGCTATATTGCCACCCTGGAAAACTGGCCTACCGGATCAAGCTCTGCCACAGAACGCCTGAGCTTCAACTACAGCGGCAACCTGATCATCTCCATTGCCAGCAGCGCCACTAACAGTCAGGGCACCTTAGTCACTCACACGCGCACCTACTACACCTATGACGCACAAAACCGTCTGACCCAGGTCACTACCGATCTCACACCAGAAGACGGCAGCATTACCGATGGTAAAACCTACTGGATCCGCTACACCTATGACGGTACCACCACCCGTATCGCCAGCATTACCCAAAGCGATCAGACTCAGCTATTCATCAGCTACGATGCTCAAGGCCGTGTTACCCAGCTCAAAGACGGCCAGAGCAACCTCACCACTTTTACCTATAGCACAGGTAAAACGGTCATCACTGATGCGACTGGACAAATCACTGAACTAACTTATGACGGCAGCAACCGACTCAAAAACATCAAACTCCCAGGGCTCAACCAAAGTACTACCTATGAGTACGATACCAGCGGCAACCTCACCGGTATCGTGGATGCGCGCGGTAATCGAACCAGCTACACTTACAATACACATGGCTGTCGTACCAGCGAAACCAACGCACTGGGCCAGACGATTACTTATCTGTACGATGACGCCACTGACCGACTCATCAGCAGTACTCTGAACAAGGCTGGTGGAAAAACCGAAACCACCCGCTACATCTACAGCACAGCAGGGCATCTGCGCTACACCATCAGTGCCGAAGGTCGGGTCACCGAATATCGCTACAACGCCCAAGGCCAGTGCCTCAATACCATTCAATATGCAAATGGTCTCTACTCCAGCACCACCAGTACCGAAGCTGCCTTAAACACCTGGGTGACTGCACAAAACAAACAACAAATCCAGCGTACCGACACCACCTACGACTTACGCGGACTCATCAGCAGCGTCACCACCTACAACACCATCAATATCGATGGCAGTGGCGCCACAGACGGCAGTCAATCGACCACACGCTTTATCTATGACGCCAACGGCAACCTGCTGCAAAAGATTGATGCACGCAACAATGCCACCGTCTACACCTATGACGGCCTTGGCCGTATGCTCACGGTCACAGACAGCCTCGGAACCCAAACAGTCACCGTCTACGATGACGCTCACCAAAGTATTCAAGTCACCTCCGCCAATGGACTGATCACCACCAGCGCCTATGACAAAAACGGACAAGTGATCAGTGTTTCACAACGCGATGCAGCCCAACACGCATTAGGCACTACCACTTATCAATACGACACACTGAACCGTCTGGTTCAAACCACCAATCCTACAGGCCAAAAAACCACTTACCTCTACGATGCCGTCTCGCGTCTGGTCGGTCAGGTATCAGCCGATGGCAGCCTGACCGAAACGGTCTACAACAACAACGGACAAATCATTCGTACTATTGGCTATGCCACACGCCTGACCGACACGGCCAATGGCAAAACCGCCCTAACAGCGCTCAATACCAACCCAGGCAGTCAAACCCTGGTGCAACTGCGCACGCTCGCCAGCAATGCCACCCTGGATCGCACCAATCGCAGCCTTTACGATACTGCTGGGCGATTGATCAAACTTATAGATGCCGAAGGTGCCGTCACCGAATACCAATATGACGAAGCAGGGCGACTCATTGCCGAGATTCGATATGCCAATAGACTGAAAGCTACTCAGCTATCCGCCCTCAAAACCGCAGAAACCGCAGGAGAAATACTTCCTGAAAATACCAACACTACCCCTACCAAGGATACGTCTACAGATCGTCGCACGCGTTATTTCTACGACAAAGACGGAAGGCAACTCGCCACGCTTGATGCTCAGGGCAATCTGACAGAAAACAGTTACAACATCCTCGGTCAGCTCACCCTAACCCGTCGTTACGTCACCCCTGCCAAAACCAATGCCCTTCAGACCGGTACTCTGGATGATCTGCGTCCAGCCATTGACGCGGCAGACCTGCGCACCCGATATTTCTATGATGTTAAAGGCCAACTGGTCGGTATCCTCGACGCTGAAAACTACTTCACCGAATACCAATACGACGAAGTGGGCAACAAAATTTCGGAAACTCGCTATGCTGAGCCCAGTACAAAACCTGACGCCACGGCATTAACCGATATTCATCCCAAGGCCAACGCCGCCAAAGACCACGGCACCACTTATCACTATGATAAAAACAATCGGCTCGATAAAACCACCAGTCAACCAGATGGTACTGTCACAACTTATACCTATGATCAGGTAGGAAATCTGACTGGCGTCACCCGTGCGGCCAATACTACCCAGGCACGCACAGTTCAAACTCGCTATGACGCTCAAGGCCGAGTGATTGCCGAGCTCAACGCCGCAGGTGTGGCTCAACTCCAGGCAGGCATGACTCAGGCTCAGATCGACACCATCTGGAATCAATACGCTATCACTTACGCTTATGATTTGGCTGGGCACAGAACCAGTGCCACCGATGCGTTGGGTCACAGGACATTCTACTATTACGACGCCTTGGGGCGGCTGACCCACACTATTAATGCCGCAGGTGAGGTCAAAGAAACCCAATATTCTGCTTTTGGTGAAAGCATCACCAATATTGCCTATGCTAAACGGCTCAGTGCAGCCACACTCGCAACCTTGGCGGGTGGTACGGCAAACGCTGCATTCCTCACTCTTATCCAAACCAACGCTGATGCCAAAGACATAGAGACAAGCCAGACCTACACCCTCAGAGGCCAAATAGAAAACGCCTTTGATGCCCTCAATAACAAAACTAGCTTTGAATACACAGCCTTCGGTCAAATATCAAAAACGCATATAGAAATAGGATATCTGAGCTATCAAGGAAAGTTAAACCTAAACGGAATTTTTAATACCTACTCTTATGATAATTTGGGAAATGTTTATCAAGAAGGAAAGGGAGTTTACTATCTGGATGATAAAGCTAAAGAAGATGCAACGTTTCTTTCATTAATAATATCTCGGTATGACTCGTTTTCCAGAAAAACGTTAGAAATCCATAGTGATGAGCAAGGTGAACAAAGCATAGGAGCCAATTGGATATATGACAAACTGGGAAATATTCTAAAAAGTACGAATGCAAAGATAACGGAAAATGCAACCTATGACGCATTCAACAGAGTTCTGACCCAAGTAGATGCACGGGGTGGTGTCACAACATACACATATGACGATATTACCCATCTTGTAAATGTCAAAACACCTGAGGGTGTTCAAGTCGTCACAGAAAATAATGTATATGGAGAAGTCGTCCGTATAACGGATGGGAATGGCAACACCAAAAGCTACACATATGACCCGAATGGAAATGTAGTCCGAAGTACCCTCGCAGAGGGCTCTTTAAATATCTCTGCAGAAAACCATTATGACCGTGCTGGCAATATTATTGAGACCATTGATGCCAAAGGGCTTTCCACACATTACAACTACGACGTAGCCAACAGACTATTACAAAGAATTTTTGATTTTAATGGCTTGAACCTTACCACTAATTACCGTTATGACTCACAAGGACGGACCATTTGGCAACAAAATGAAAAGGGTATATGGACACGAACAGAATATGATCTAAATGGATATGTCAGTGCTATCACAACAGATCCTATGCAAGGACCTGACGGTCAGCCTAATACTGGCGGATTGAACCTGCGTACAGAATTTACCTATGACGCACAGGGTAATACCCTGACAATGGTAGAAGGTGCTGGTAGCTTGAACCAACGCAAAACAGTTTATGATTTTGACATTTACCCTTGTTCGCGTGGCATCATCAAAAACATGATAGTTGACCCTGATGGGGTTCATCTAGTCACACAATCAAAATACGATGGATTAGGAAATCTAACTTCTGTCAGAACATATGGTCAAGATCCTGCTAGCTATACAGAAATACAGTATGTGTATGAAATAAATACAAAAAATGTCGTTGCAATAGTTGATCAAAATGGCAATGTGACAGGGAGATTTTATGACGCATTAGGGAGGCTGATAGAAGAAAGGAAGTATGAGGAAAAATTTTATTTGTCCGATTATTTATATGATTACGACATTGATGAATTAAGAGAAAACAACAAGGCCAGCATCACACGATATGTCTATGATAAGGACGGTCGCCAAATCTACAGCGTTGATGCGTTAGGCTATGTCACTAAAACAGTCTGGGATGGCGCGGGTCATGCAATAGCCTCAGTCCGTTATGCCAAACCTGTCAATCTCAGTGGCACACCCACTCAAAGTCAGCTCGAATCCGCTATCGATTTCATGGCGGGATACCGGATCAACAACTTCGATTACGATGCTGCAGGACGTTGTATTGCTGAGTCCCGGGGTGAAAAACATAATACCGAATATGCCCAGACCCGTTATGTCTTAGATGCTGCAGGCAACACACGTTATATTCTCGACGCAGCAGGGTATGTCACCGAAAACATCTACGATCATGCATCAAGGCTCGTATTAACGGTAAAATATGATAAAACAATAAGTATTGATGCGCTCGCACCGACTTCCGACCAGATAAAGCAGGCACTAGATTCTGCGCAGGCTCGTCAGTTCAGCGTGACCCGTTACGTGTATGACGGTCTTGGCAATATTCGCTATACCCTGGACGCGCTTAATCAGGTGACCGAATACCGCTATGATGCAGCCGGAAGGCAAGTGCAAAGCCTGCGCTACAAAGCATCCATTGATCTGTCGGGTACAGAACTGAAAGAAACCCAGGTTACTGATGCGCTTCCAGTTTAAAGCGAATATTGCCAAGACCGTCATACACGTAACGGG
>JAAFCF010003123.1:560-14203 GCA_013389785.1 Helicorthomorpha holstii
CCACCACCACTTGCGCTTTTAACGTGTGTCGCTTTTTCTTGCCCGAGTAGTAACATTTCTGTTTTTTTGAGGCCGCTCACAGGCCGTTTCAGTCGCATCAATCAGCACCACTTCAAATTCCACCTCGCTTTTGAGTAAGGCTTTTTTACCCGGAAGACGAAACTGCTCGCTTTGGATCAACACATTTTCAATCCAGCGCACCGTCTTCCAGCAACTGCTTTCACTTACACCGTAGCTTTGGCTAACATGAAAATACGTGCGATATTCTTCTCAATATTCCAACGACATCAGCAAACGATCTTCTAATGCTAATTTCGCTGCCACGCCTCCTGCGCTATGCTTTTTTTGCTCTGCCAACCGCAAAATATGTAGCATCCTTTCGAACGTAGTTGGCTTCACGCCTGTCAGTCGGCGAAAAGCTTCCTCTGGCAAGTTCTTGACTGTGTCGTACCGCATGCCTCTTCCAAAATCTCATCAAGAGGACATTTTAATAGGTTCCGAAAGAAGTCTAATGTTTACCGCCCGCGCCACAGAACACGAACACGGACAATGGCCTACCGGGTCTTGTACCATATGGAGGTTTGAGTGCTTTTCGGGGAATAACACATGGCCGATCGACGCCGTTTTATGACAGGACTCGCCCTCATCGGGGCGATGAGCGTGGGAAACTCATGGACTGGTTTTTCATCGGCACATGCCCAGGGCATGCGGGGAGAAAATGAAAAGACCAAGGCCATCGCCCTGATTACTGCTGCACGCGCCCAGATTGGCGTCACTCGTCTTTATGATCCCGCCTATGTCACGCTGCCTTACCCGAATGGAGATGTCGCCCCGGAACGCGGTGTTTGCACGGATGTGGTCATTCGCGCTTATCGCAAGGCTTTGGGATATGATCTTCAGAAAACCGTACACGAAGATATGAATTTAGCATTTTCACTCTATCCGGCCATCTGGGGAATGAAAAAAGCAGATTCCAATATCGATCATCGTCGTGTCCCCAATCTGCAGACCTTTTTCACCCGACGCTCGGCGCAGCGGACGGTCAGCGATAATCCGGCAGACTATCACCCCGGAGATGTCGTCACACAGATGATATCCGGCAAGCTGCCTCATATCGTCATCGTATCTGACCGTCGCAGCCGTGATGGCAAACGCCCACTCATCATTCACAATATCGGCAATGGAACGCAGGAAGAAGACGCCCTGTTCAATTACCCGATCACTGGCCACTATCGCTATTTGCCATAAATCTGTCATAGTGCCCTGAATCCCCCTGAGACCCTTTCCCCTCTAGAAAGACATCAACAATGATTGAATTTGCCAGACTCCAGGAACTGTTTGAAAACATCCGTGAGAACACGGACTGGAACCTTGAAGCGCCCTTGTTATGGAGCTACTACTTTGCGGATGCTGATCCGCAAAAACTGGAAGCCGCAGGGGATGCATTGACCGCGCAGGGCTACAGAAAAGTCAGCGTCACCCAGGCGGCCCAAGGCAACAACGCTGGTTTGTACTACCTGCATGTCGAAAAAAGCGAAGTGCACAGTGCTCAGACACTGCATGAGCGCAACCAGCAATTGTCGGTTTTTGCGCAGAGCCAGGGATTGCAGGGCTATGACGGTATGGATGTCGGCCCGGCCGACACGGCCTCCGGCCTCTGACCATGCTGGTCCTGCCGCAGGAATTTTATCTGGTGGTATCCATGACAGACCTGGTGGCCTGGCATGGAAATCATCCATCTGATTGCACACATCACCCCATTCTTAAAAACGTACTCAATGAACTGGGCATTCCGGCAGATTTGCGGGGTATGCATTTCCACTTTTTTGAAACGATGGATATCGGCCAGGGAGATGTTTATCTGCACCTGTCCTCCACCAACCCTGAAAACAGATTTGTCATAGATTTGTATCGCGGACTGATCGATAACTTTGACGTCATCACCTTTGGCATTACCTGCTCGGTTGAGCAAGTGGCCAGTGTGCGCAGCCAGTTGCGCCGGTTTTTTGACCAGGCCTCCTGCCAGGTGCATTATCAGGAAGCCAGCCACAGCCCGGCGCTGCATGAGCTTCTGGATGTCGCCTCCTATCCGCAGCAGGTAGCGGAATCCGGCTTTATGCAGAACCTGCATCTGGTGTATCCGGGTGCGCATCTGTTTGATACGCAGCAGGAAAAATAGTCCGATGTTTACAAAAGCTTTTCTGGAAAAGCGTGGCAATGGGCCTCTGGCAGAGGAAGAGCAGCTTCTCCAGCAACAGCTCAAAACCCTTTGTATTCCAATCGAATACTACACCATCAAGCAGATTGAGCGGCGGCAGCTTCTTCTCGAGTCGCAAACGTTTATCAGCGGTTCCATGGATGCCATGCATGGCGCGATGAAACAGCTCAATATTCCGATCCCACCGCCCAACGACTATCCTGTTTTTCTGCAAGCTTTTTTTCATCGCAAAATATGGCGTTCGACTATTAGTCAGATTCAGCAGCAATTGCATGACAACGCGGGGGGGCCGGTATTCATCAAGCCTGCCGGCAGGCGCAAAGTCTTCACCGGCCGGGTTATTTATGGTTATTCGGATTTATACGAAATCACCCGTATCAGCCACAGGGAGCCTGTCTGGTGTGCGGAGCCTGTCACCTGGCTTTCAGAATATCGGGTGTATGTGCTGGCAGGACAGATATTGAAAGTCTCTTTTTACGAGGGAAATGACAAACATATTCTGGATATGACATCCGTTCAAACATGCATTGACTTATATACCGCAAGCGGCACAGCGCCTTGGGCCTATGCCATCGACTTTGGTGTTCTCTCGACGGGGGAGACGGCACTGATTGAAGCCAATGATGGATATTCGCTGGGGGCATACGACATTGATGCACAGCGTTACAGTTGTATTCTGTTCCAAAGGTGGAAAGAACTTTTAATGACGAGACAATGAAAATATTAGCCTATTGATTTATAACGTTATTTATATTAAACAACTATGAAAATAGACTAAAAATTTGATTTAAAATTTATTTCATTCTCGAATCCCAATGAGCCGGCAAGCCAAAGCGGGCTTTATGTTTGTTCAGCAAACTGCGCATAAAGGGTGCAATGTCCCAGGCCTCTTCCAGACTGTCATTGTCCAGACAAGCCCAGTACCACACAGAATAGAGGTGGAGTTTGATGTGCCTGTCCAGTAGTGTCAGCACGGTCCTCCAGGCGGGGTATTGATCGCGCTCAGGCCCTAGATCCTCCGCACACTGAAGCAGTATCTCCATCAGCAGAAAACGCTTATCGTCATGCTCCCCGCTCTGGTATTCAGGGCTTTCATAGGCCGCGAGAAATTCATCTATACGGTGACAGTCCGCCACCTCCCACGGCCAGTCCTGCATGGAATAGTGATTCGGCAAGTTGAATCGCCCAGCCAGCGCATCAATGGCCTCACCTGTCCAATAGCGGGTGAAGTGTGCAGGAATTTCCCAGTCATTCTCTTCCATCATCCAAGTCTCTCTACTACAAACGCCATACCTTGCGGCACCAGCAAATCAATCAACATTGTCTGGACAACCTTACTCTTTTCTCCTGTACGAGAAAACCTACAGCAACATGCTGTCACGATCAGTCCAACATCGCTCAACCGTGTCCTTTGGCTCCCGTTCAGGATTCTGGTGCAAAGCTGTTTGAGTCCCACTCAACGGAACCTGCCAGAACTTGCGCAAACCCAGGATACCTCGCTGGCCTGGCACAGTATCATTTCATCATTGCAAGGCTTGTCTGGCCTGATATTTTCATTGAAAGTGTTCTATCGTGATTGAACGAATCATATCCATCCTCGCCCCCATGGCGATTGTCATGCTGATAGGTTTTTTCGTCACGCGCTGGTATCGCCCCGAGCTGTCACACGCCAACCGCCTGAATATGGATGTTTTCACACCAGCGCTGTTATTGGGTGCCATGACGGGTCGAGACTTTGACTTTATTGATCATCTGCCGCTGGCGCTGGGCATGTTTCTGGCTATTGCGGTCAGTGGCTTATTTGGATGGTTGCTGGCACGTCGGGCAAAGATCTCGCTGCCTACGGTGTTGTTGCCGGTCATGTTCGGAAACTCGGGCAATCTGGGCATTCCACTGGCCGTACTGGCATTTGGCGACCAGGCGCTGCAACCGGCTGTCGTGCTGTTTGCCGTCTCCTGTCTGTTCCATTTTTCATTTGGCATCTGGCTATTGGATCGCTCGCAACGCATCCTCTCACTCTGGCGAGTGCCTGTTGTAACGGCCACACTGTTGGGACTTGCGCTGTCCCTTCTCAAAATCCATTTATGGCCGCCCCTGCTGATGGGGCTGAAAATGCTGGGAGAGATTTCGATCCCCTTGATGCTCTTTGCATTAGGGGCCCGTCTGGCGGACATGACCCGCAGTGCCTGGAAAACCGGCGTTTTGGGTGGCATCGCCCGCCCGTTCATTGGCATGCTGGCTTCATGGCTGGTGGCGCTGATGCTGGGACTGCGCGGGCAGGACTACGCCCTGCTCCTTATTTTTGGCGCCATGCCCCCTGCTGCGCTCAATTATGTATTTTGCGAACGATATAACCAGGAACCACAGCGCATGGCTTCCATCGTACTGGTGGGGAACCTGCTGGCAGCCGTCTTTCTGCCGATCGCGCTGGTAATGACGTTAAAGTAGAGGGGCTGTATCAGCGGCGGTATTTCGCTCTTTTCAGCCATGCCCCAAAATATCCAGGTAAATAATTACGAGAAGAAACACCTCAATAAAGAGTTTCTCTTCAAATCCAGCTATATTTTCATGATATCACTTTCCCCTAAACCCATTGGTTTCAAGAATGAACATCACAATCAAGCAGTTAAAAGCATTTATCACCGTAGCACAAACAGGAAGTTTTACACTGGCAGCAGAAAAACTCGATACCACCCAATCCGCTCTCAGCGCACAGATCAAAGACCTGGAAACTGCGCTGGAACTCAAGATGATTGATCGAAGTACCCGTCACGCCTATCTGTCAGAAGTCGGGCAGAGTCTTTATCCCTTGGTCAATAAGGTTTTACAGGCGCTTGATGACACACTCATTGAAGTGGACAAAATCAAGGCATTGCAAACGGGCGTCGTTCGCGTGGCGGTGACACAGTCGATAGCGGCTACAGTTTTCCCACAGATCATCGTGGAGTACTGCGCCACGCATCAGAACATTCATATCAAGCCGATCGACTGTGCCTTTGCAGACATTGCGCCCATGGTTCAGTCAGGAGAGGTCGATTTTGGCCTTACCTTTGAACAGAACTTAGGCTCTGATCTATGTGTGAAACCCTTGTTCACTGTGGCGTTGATGGTGGCATTCCCTCAAGGCCACCCGCTGGGAAACTCCACTGAAGTGAGATGGGAAGACCTTATTCAGTACCCATTGGTCACTCTGCGACGCCCCTCATTGCAAAGCGTTCTGAAAGACACAAAGTATTTATCCGGCAACGAAAAGTTCGTGCTGGCCGGAGAGGTTGATTCTGTCACAACCGCTTTCGCCATGGTGAGCGCAGGAATCGGTGTAGGCTTCTGTACACGATATGTCGAAAAAACATTGCTCAAACTCTACAACCTGGAAAGTCGCCCCCTGGTTGATCCCGTTATTCACCGTGATTTCTTCGTGGTGACCCGTAAATTGTATTCCGCAACGCCTTTGGCTCTGGATTTTATGGATTTTCTGTTTGATTACGTCCGCAAAAACCCGGAGTATTTTTGCTGAGAGTGAAGCATCAAAATATAGCGGGTACCCGATAAAATGAGTAGGCGAGCCTAGAGCGTTTTCATGATGAGATGTCCCTAGGCGTAATCGCGCAGACAGTGCTGTAGCACAACAAGGCGCTCGGTGATCAACAAGCGACAAAGTCATCATTTTATAGGGTGCCTGCTATAAAAAAAGGGCCGGAAAATCCAGCCTCTTTTTTTGATGGTGATATTCTGAATGACTTGAATGCGAAAAACACTCCAAACAAAACGGCATAAATCTGAATCAACCTGACTGCTTAATGCTCAGCGCATAGTCATACAGCGCATTCTTCGACATTCCCAGAATCTCTGCCGCCAGTTTTGACACCGTTTTGACGGGCAAACCTTCGGCCATCAACAACTCCACGACTTTCCGCGCCTGCGCCGACAATTCGTCCTTCGGGGAAAATGGCCCGACCAGCAAAACAAATTCCCCACGCTGCCGATTGCTATCGGCCGCCAGCCATGCAGAGGCTTCCCGCAGAGGCATGCGTGCTATCTGCTCAAACTGCTTGGTCAGCTCACGGCAAAAAACAATCTCGCGCTCCGGCTCCAGCGTTGCCACCAGATCATTCACACATTCGACAATACGATGAGGGGCTTCATAAAAAACCAGCGTCGCCTCTTGAGCTCGCAGTGCCTCGATCGCCGAACACCGGGCAGCCGTTTTGGTCGGCAAAAATCCCACAAACCGGAACTGCGTGCAGGTCAATCCCGATACCGACAAAGCGGCAGCTGCCGCACAGGGGCCTGGAATCGGCACGACAGGAAAGCCCGCGTCCTGCACCCGAGCAACCAGCCTGGCCCCCGGATCTGAAATGGCGGGCGTTCCCGCATCCGTGACCAGCGCAACGTATTTGCCCTGCTCGAGCAGATGCACAACCTGAGTAGCGCCTTCCTGTTCATTGTGTTCATGCAATGGCAATGTACGCGGCCGTATGCCATGCAGATCAAACAGTTTCTGGCTATGACGTGTGTCTTCTGCTGCCACCACATCGACAGCCTTTAAAATGGCCAGCGCTCGCAGACTGATGTCCTGAGCATTACCCAGAGGAGTCGCCACCACATACAATGCAGCGGAGGGATGAAGGGGGGTGTCATAGGACATGGCAGAAAACTTTCGGATGAAATATCAAATGAAAAAATGGATTCAGGCACTCTGGTCTCAAAGCAAACTGCCACTCCAAGAAAATAAGGGTACCCAGGATAGGCCCATCGGAAAAAGTGCCGAAGCCCTGGCAGAAGCTTATCTGGTCAGCCAGGGAGTGCGAATTCTGGCACGTAACTTCAATTGTCGGGGAGGAGAACTCGACCTGATCGGCTATGCCCACCATACCGTACTGTTTATCGAAGTACGCCTGCGCACGCATTCCGGATATGGTGGCGCCGCACAAAGCATTACTCCAGCCAAGCAAAAACGCATCATTCTCGCTGCGCGTCATTGGTTAAACAGTGTGGGGCGCTCTTATACAGGCAAGGCCTGTCGCTTTGATGCCGTACTACTCAACAACCTCATAGCAGATGAGATCAATTGGATTCAGGGAGCTTTTGAGCTGCCTGGCCATTGACTCCATAACACGCATGAGCCACTGGTTTTACACGAACGAACTCCACTGCAAAACGGAACCGGCAGGTGTTTGATGTTCCACAAGCGACCAGTCTGCAAATGGAAAGGAAATTCTCGATATCAGCCGAAAACAGAATAATTTGCTATGATAATCAAAGTTAAACGATTAACTTCACACCAGATAAGGAGTTGTATTTATTGACAACTCTCAAGACATTAGGATCGTTCCATCATGAAATTCGCCCCAAGCGAGAGGATCGGCTAAAATAGTCGGCTTCTGGGACATACACGACCGCAACAGGTACCCACAAAACTATTCCCCTGTAGCAAATTGCAAAAGTTTGAACGTAGTCTGAATCAAAACGGCCAGGAATCCTCCTGGCGCCATCAAGCCTGGTCCGGCAGCAGCTTATTCCGGTTCCAGACAATGTCCGCCCGCACTTCGGGCTGTTATTTTGTCTAACAAATGGAGTCTTTCGCATGAGCAATCCTTTTGATCTGTCGGGCAAGGTTGCCCTGATCACCGGCGCAGCCCAAGGCATTGGTGCCGCTATCGCTGTCAACATGGCCAAAGCTGGTGCTGCCGTCGTCGTAGCCGACTTTGCCCCCATGGCCGACGAGACCAAGGCCGCACTGGAAGCAGTGGGCGCCAAATACTGGTACATCAAGGCCAACCTGACCGAAGCGGGCGCTCCGCAGAAAGTCATCGACGAAGCGGTCGCCGCAGCCGGCAAGGTCGACATCCTAGGCAACGTGGCAGGCACCATCCGCCGCGCACCGTTCCTGGAGCACACCGAAGCCGATTTCGACCTGGTCATGAAAATCAACCTGTACGCACCAGTCTTCCTGTCGCAGGCATTCTGCCGTCATGTCATCGGGCGCAAAGCTCCGGGCAAGATCATCAACATCTGCTCGATGCTGTCCTACCAGGGCGGTATCCTGGTTCCTGGCTACACCGCGTCCAAGCACCGTATCCCCGGACCGCACCTATCCGCGCTGATGAAGCCCGCAACAAAGCCATCCTGGATCGCATCCCTGCTGGCCGTTGGGGACAGCCTGATGACCTGGCTGGCACCGCCGTATTCCTCGCCTCCAGTGCTTCTGACTACCTGAACGGCGCCATCATCAACGTTGACGGTGGCTGGCAAGCTCGCTAAAGCGTTTTCATGATGAGCTGTCCTTGCACTTTATAGCTGATGCCATAAAAACAAGTACGCGAAGACGAGCCGCCGTCAGTGCTGTAGCACGGCCAGCGGCAGCACAGTTCATCAGGGAAATGCTCTCAGCCCCCAGAGTCGTCAATGGAAGCAAGCAAATAAAAACCCCGCTCAAGCGGGGTTTTTATTTGATCTGCAAGAATCAGCGTTATAAACAATTACAAGCAGCTACAATGTTTTGATTTTGAATTCCTCAGACGATTCCCAGACAGATTAACGGCGCGGTCTGGGCGCTGGAGCTCCTGTCTTGGCAGATGCTGGCGAACCACCCACCGCATACACCTGGCTGCCGTCTTCTCGCGACTCCGCCGGTTTGGGCTGCACCAGGCTTCCCAGAACAATATTCCGTCCCGCGATTTTCTTGATAAATGCTTGCGACATGCCTTTGCTCTTCGCCGCCGTCTGCAAATCATTCAATAATGTCCCCTGATACGGCACATGCCACAAAGTCAGTGCCTTAAGCGGACAAGAAACACTCTCCTTCGCATTCGTCCAGACACAGCGGGCTTTATCGATATCAAACGTATTGAAAGACAAACCATCAATCAGTACCACTTCGCCAGCCTGGACACTAAAACTCGCAAAGGAAGGTTTTTTCTGCAAATCGGTCTCTTTCCCCTGTACTGAAATAATGTCCGAAGCGGATGAAAAACTGACCGCACCCAACACAGAAGTAGCAGGCTTACCTAACCGGGCTTTAGGTAATGTCGTCGGCTCCTTCAGGGGCAACATTTGCATCTGATAAAGATACGTACCTGGTTCAACAAACGTCACTTGATAACCACCAATCAGGCTTTCTGCAGGAGCCATATCACCTTGCGGCAGCATAAACTTCACTTCCGAGTCCCCTGATTTGACCCAGAAATTGGTCGCCACCATCAACCGGGCAATCACTATCGCCTTCCCCGACTTAAGCGCCTCATCAAGCTTTACTTCCATTGATCTGTTGGGCGCTTGAGAAACCGGTGCGCCATCCTGCGGCGATGTTTTTTCTGGTCCGGTCGTTGTACAGCCCTGCGCCAAAAACAGCCCGGAAACAAGCACGCTTCCTACTAAAACACGAATCCATGAACGCTGTGGCATATCACCTCTATTGCAGTAAAGACGCTGCATTTGTCGAAAGGAATTGATTTTACCAAATTGGCAGGCGTCGGGACAAAATGAACATGATGAACCTAGCGCTCCCTCAAACTCTCACTGTGATACTGCTGGAAAGGCGAGAGGAAAAACTCAATCACCCGCCGTTTGCCGGTCTTGATCTCAACACTCACTGCCATGCCCGGCGATAGATTGACTTCTTTACCATCGACATCCAGTGTGGCCTTTTCCATCTTCACTCTAGTGGCATAGATCAATCCGCGCTTTTCATCGTTGATCGCGTCATGACTTACTGACATGACTTTTGCATGCAGCGTCCCATACTTGGTGTATTGGAAAGTCTCGACCTTCACTTCTGCGTTCTGCCCTGGCTCAACAAAACCGATGTCCTTGTTTTCCAGAAAGGCTTCGACTTCTACGGGATGGTCATTGGGAACAATCAGCATCAGCGGTTGGGCTTCTGTCACAACGCCACCCACGGTGTGAATGGCGAGTTGTTGCACCGTACCCTCCACCGGTGCGGTCAGGATATTTTGCTGATTGCGCGAATCCGCTTTGAGCAGTTCCTGTTCCAGGCTTTCGGCTTTTTGCAGGCCTTCACTGGCGCTATCCAGGCTGATTCTTTTGGTTTCGCTTTGCAGCGCTGTTTTTTGTGTTTGCGCGGAGAGCAGTCCGGCTTCGAGTTCCTTGATGCGACTGCGTTGGGTAGCGAGGTCAGCTTCCTGTTCGATGCGCTCTTGTTCTTTATCGAGGTAGCCGTGTTTGGAGACGAACTGTTTGTCGACGAGGTTTTTGTAGTCCTCTGCACGCTGCCGGGCGATGGGTACGGTTTGCTCTAGCTTGTGAAACATCTCGCGCGTGGAGCGCAGTTCGGCTTCCTGTCGAGTGATGTCGGCACTGAGCTTGGCAAGCTTGACGATATATTCGTTGTACTGCCCGTCTAGCTGACGTTGTGCGTCCTGCCACATGATTTCGGTTGCACCGCGTGGGCGTTCAAGCTGGGGAGTTTGTGTGGTGGTCATGGCCGTCAACATGCCACGCGCTCGGGCAATCTGTAGCCGGGCAGCAGCCAGTTCGCTGATCACACGATCTTTATCCGCCTGGGTCGTGGATGTGTCCAGTTCAATCAGCACTTCACCCGCTTTGACGTGCTGCCCATCGGTCACGTGAATGGCTTTGACGATGGAGGGCATCAAGGGTTGAATGGTTTTGGTGCGGTCATTCGGCACCACCTTGCCCTGCGCGGTAGCTACGATGTCGATCTTGCCGAACGTTGCCCACAACACCGTCAAAGCTGCAAAGGCAATCAGCAACCACATGGCAATACGCGGCGCGGGTGAGACGGGGGATTCCTGCAAAGCCAGCGCCGCCGGCAGAAACTGTGCTTCATGTCGCGTATAGCCCGGCCCCTGCATGGCATGGCGTTGTTGCCAGGCGTGTTTGAAAACAATGCTGTAACGTTTGAGCAGATCACCGAACGCCTGAATTCTGATAAATGCCATATTCATTCTCCTGTTCAGGATGCCTGCATGGCATAGAGTTTGGCGTAATGTCCGCCTTCACGATTGACGAGTTGTGCGTGAGAACCTTCCTCAACCAGTTCGCCACGTTCCATTACAATAATTCTGTTGGCATGTCTCACGGCAGAAAGCCTGTGTGCGATGATCAACACGCTACGTCCACGACAGATGGCTTTCATGTTCTGTTGAATGATGCGTTCTGATTCATAGTCCAGCGCGCTGGTGGCTTCGTCAAAAATCAAAATGCGCGGATTGGCCATCAGCGCCCGTGCAATGGCAATCCGCTGACGTTGTCCGCCAGACAGAGTGGAGCCATGTTCGCCGACCATCGTGTCGTAACCTTCTGGCAACTCGGTAATGAATTCATGCGCACCGGCCAGTTGGGCGGCTTGCAGCACAGCTTCAAAGGGTGCTCCTGCATCAGCCAGGGCGATGTTCTCGCGTATGCTGCGATTGAATAGTACGTTGTCCTGCAACACAACACCTATCTGTCTCCGCAGACTGGAGGCTTCTGCCAGCGCCAGGTCAACACCATCGACCAGCACCCGCCCGCTTTCTGGCACATACAAACGTTGTACAAGTTTGGTCAGTGTGCTTTTACCAGAACCTGAGCGTCCGACGATGCCAATGACTTCACCAGGCTGAATGGTCAGGGTGATGTTTTTGAGTACGGCCTGCCCGTCTGGCCGGTAACGGAATGTCACGCCATCAAACACGATCTGCCCGCGTACTGTGGGCAATGCACTCTTTGCGCTGGCGACTTCGGTACGGGTATTCAGAATATCTCCCAGACGTTGAATCGAAATACCTGTCTGCTGGAAATCTGTCCAGAGTTGGGCCAAACGCATGACGGGTTGTGCCACATGCCCGGCCAGCATATTGAACGCAATCAGTTGCCCGACGGTAAGCTTGCTGTCGATGACCAGCTTCGCGCCAAAGTACATCGTTGCCACCGTGACCAGCTTGCTCACCAGCGTCACGCCGCCATTGGCGAACATGCCCAGTGTCGCAGTGCGAAATCCTGCGGCCACATAGGCAGCCAGTTGCTGATCCCATTTGCGTGTCCATTGCGGTTCCACCGCCATCGCTTTCACCGTGTCGATGCCGCTGATGGTCTCGACTAGAAATGCCTGATTCTCCGCACCACGATTGAATTTCTCCTGCAAGCGTGTGCGCAGCAAAGGCGTCAGCGCCGCAGAGAGAATCACATAGCAAGGCAAGGAGATGATGACAATCAATGTCAGCCAGCCGCTGTACCACAACATCACTGCGATAAAGACGACAGAGAAGAAGAGGTCGAGCACCAGCGTGACGGCATTGCCTGTGAGGAAGGAGCGGATGTTCTCCAGTTCACGCACACGTGCGACGGAGTCTCCCACTCGTCGCGCCTGAAAGTAGGCCAATGGCAAAGCCAGTAAATGTCTGAATAAGCGTGCGCCCAATTCCACATCGATGCGACTGGTCGTGTGGGCGAAGACGTAGCTGCGCAGCCCGGTCAGGCACACTTCGAACAAGGTGACCGTGAACAGTCCTATGGCAATGACATCGAGTGTGGAAAATCCACGATGCACCAATACCTTGTCCATCACTACCTGGAAAAACAGCGGCGTCACCAACGCAAAGCCTTGCAACACAAAAGAGACGGCCAACACTTCCAGCAAGAGCTTGCGATACTTCACTACTGCAGGCACAAACCAGGAGAAATCAAAGCGTGATAACTCACCGGCCAATGAAGCACGCGAAGTAAACAGGATCAACTCTCCCGACCAACGTGCTTTGAATTCCGCCAGAGACAATATTTCCGGTCGTTCAACAGAGGGATCGTGAATCAGCACTTTGACTTGAGCTTTGGCTTCTTCACTCAAGGTGTCTCCCTGAGCGTCCACACGAGCCAGAATGAAAAACCGTCCGTCATGAGCCAGTGCCATGGCAGGGAGTGAGGTGGTTTTTAAACGTTCGACTTGGGTTCGCACACGTTTGGCGACCAGCCCCAGCTTTTTGGCTGCCAATAAAATCTCGGTGGCTGAAAACGCTTGACCGTCCACTTTGAATTCGTGGTTCAACTGTTCCGGTTCGACTGCTATCGCATGAAACCGCGCCAGCATCACCAGACAAGCCAGGCCTGTGTCTAAAGGTGCTGCAGGAATAGCGACGGGAGAAGAGGCAGAATTTGAGTCGCTGGCTGACTCCGCAGAGGGTGCAGAAGAGTGAGCCTCTGAAGCAGCATGGGGCGTGTTGTCATGAAGATCAACAACATCCTTTACCCCATGCAAAGCAGATAAATGCTCTGACATGAATTGTCCCGATCCAAATTCACTATGGGATGTAATTGATCTGCGTTGTGTGAATATCAATCCAGACACCCCACAAATATTTTTCAAATCAAAAACACACCGCACACTAAATTAGGTTTATTTTAATTAACCTTAAAAATCATTAGAAAATAGCAAAGGGAAGGTTATGTGAGTCATAACCTTCCCTTT
>JAAFCF010003183.1:1936-26845 GCA_013389785.1 Helicorthomorpha holstii
AGGAATCTGCTTGTTGGAGTAAAGACCAATTGAGAATATTTTTTTTATAGTGATTTTCGTTTTTACTTTATCAGGAAAAAGATATTTTAAGTATGAATCTTTTTGGTTGGCTGATAGACGTGCGTATCAGCTCCGTTTGTCAGGTATGTCAAAGCAGGCAAAAGAAAAAGGCGGCTCCCCTCAAGGGTACCGCCTTTTTTGTGTAGCCCATTAAAGCGCTATATCCAAAGATATTAATGGAACGGCTTTTTAGGCAGGAAGAATGAGGTGACAAAGGTTATCGCGCAAACGCCCATGACGTAATGGGCTGCGCCGAGTGGATCGAGTCCTAGCAGATAGGTGACCGCCATGGGAGTGAGTCCGCCAAAAATGGCGTAAGCCACGTTGTAAGAGAATGACAGCCCGGAGAAACGGATTTTTGGCGCAAAGGCGTGAATCATCACATAAGGCACCGCACCGACCAGTCCGACCGTAAATCCCACCAGCATATACAGCGGAATCAGGACGCCGGGGTTGGTAAACAGGGTGGTGTAAAAAGCATAGGTGCAGGCGGCCAGCAGGATGGTGCCGACCATGAAAGTCATTCTGGCGCCCACTCTGTCAATGATGCTGCCAGCCACAACGCAACCAAGGGACAAGGTGATGGTGGCGAAACAGTTGGCCATCTGCACGGTCACTTGATCAAAATGGTAGATACTTTCCAGAAAGCTGGGGGTCAGCAGGATGACGACGACGATGCCAGCGGAAAGCATCCATGTCAGCAGCATGGATACGGCAATGGCGCCTGGATAATCCCGCACCACTGTCTTGAGCGGCATTTCGGCGGCCAGTTCCTTGCGCTGTTTCAGTTCCATGAAGACAGGCGTTTCTTCCAGCCAGCGACGCAGATACATGGCTCCCACGCCAAACGCGCCACCTGCAATGAAGGGTATGCGCCAGGCATAATCGTGCAATTCAACGCCAGTGAAACTTTTTTTCACTGCCAGTGCAATGAGCGAACCGAGCAGGATGCCGGCGGTGAGTCCGGCCGTGAGCGTGCCACAGGCAAAGCCGGTATGACGACGTGGTACGTGTTCGGAGACAAATACCCAGGCGCCCGGGACTTCCCCTCCAACGGCAGCACCTTGGAGGATACGCATGACCAGCAGCAGGATGGGGGCAAACAGGCCCAAAGTAGTGTAAGTGGGTAACAGGCCCATCAACAGCGTGGGCATGGACATCATAAAGATGCTGAGTGTGAACATGCGCTTGCGGCCAAACAGGTCGCCAAAGTGCGCCATGATGATGCCGCCGAGCGGGCGGGCCAGGTAACCGGCGGCAAATATGCCATACACCTGCATCTGCCGCGCCCAGTTGGGGATGTCGGCGGGGAAGAACAGGTCACCAATGACCTTGGCAAAGAATACGTAAATAATGAAATCGTAAAACTCCAGCGCACCGCCGAGCGCGGCCAGGCTGAGGGTTTTGTAGTCGCGGCGACCCAGCGCGCGAACAGGTGCGGGGTCACTTGAATTGGCCGGAGAGGCCGCCATGGCAATATCGTTGCTTTGCATCGTTAAGACCTGTCTATGGATAGGAAATAGTCGGAACATGTCGATAGAACAATCCATTGCTATCAAAATGTTCAATGCGAAACAGCATCACGCAGTGGCTGCGTGATGTGAAGATGCTCCAGTAGGGCATGGGTGCTTGTGTCTTCAGCATCGAATCAGTTGGCGGATGAGCCAATGCGCTTACCGTTTGTCGTAACTCTTTGTACGGAATGACGCCCGATGCGGGCTGAATGAAATCCAGGACGGATGGAACCGGATCAGGACAAAAGCTCGCTTCGCAAGGAGCTTAGTCTAGCAGATCGGGAAAATGTTTCTTTTTGTTTATTTCAATAGTTGAGAGAGGGAGCGGCCCAAAGAGGTTTAATTTTATAAATTCTAAATCAAGAGTTTTTGATTGGTGAAAGATGGTTATTCCATAGTAATCTTGGCGTGTAAATAATTTACCTTGATTTGTAAAAACTATTCTTCAATTAAACGAATAAATATTTGAAACGACGGGGTAACTGTTAAAAGTAGCAACCTGATGCAGGTTTATTTATATTGAATAAAAAGTTCAAAGATGGTGGTCTGGATGTCGGGCTTTCCATAGTGTTTAAAAAACAACTAAACAAATTTTGAGTTCGATATGCCATCTGTAAATTCGTCGGATACAATCGCAAGCTGGAAATAAAATCAGGCATCACCCAGGGAGACAAAATGCCATCCACCATTGCCAATCCTGCTTCTGTGCCAGGGAAGCCTCAACGCACCGTCACACTCAGTGGTTCCGCATTGCCCGCCCATGAAGAAGGGGCCGCATTCGAATTTGTCAGTGTGCAGGGGCAGGAAAGCATCAGCCAGCTTTTTGCCTATACCGTGACATTACGTGCGAGTGATCCGACATTTTCTTCCGAAGCCGGCTCTGGAGCGGATTACGTCATCAAAGACATGATTGGTAAAAGCCTGTCGATCAATATCGAACTGGGAACGAGTGGATCAGCGTCTGCCATGCCTGCCGGTCATCGCGCGATCAACGGACTGGTGACCGAGGCGCAGGTCGTGGGCCTTCAGGGGAGGATGGTTGAATACGAAATCAAGCTTGAGCCTTGGCTGGCACTGGCTGAGCGCACCTCCGACTACAAAATTTTCCAGAACCAGACCGCCGTAGAAATCATTGACACGGTTTTGGCCGATTACCCCTGGCAAGTCGTCAAACGCCTGCAGATCAGTAAATATCCCAAACGGGAATATCAGGTTCAGTATGGTGAGACAGACCTCACTTTTCTCAAACGCATCATGGCTGAGTGGTCGATCCACTGGTACTTTGAGCATACCGAAACAGAGCATGTGCTGGTGCTGTGTGATGACGTCAGCCTGCATCAACCCTATCCCAGCACCCCCTATCACGCACTCAATTACCACCCGGTCGGACACAAGCTGGACGAAGAATACCTGCATGCCTTTGAACGCAAGGAAACGTTGCGTTCAGGGCGCTGGGTCCTCAACGACTACGACTTTACGCGCCCTCGTGCTGATTTGACTACCATCAGCCAGCAACCACGCAAAACGGCTTACAACGGTGTCGGACACAGCGCCAGCAGTCTTTTTGAGCATTACGAATGGCCGGGAGATTATGCCGATCTGGGTGAAGGCGCTCATCTTGCCAGCCTGCGCATGAGTGAAGAAAGTACACCTGGTGGGCGGGCAGAAGGCCAGGGTAACCTGCGGGGCGTTGTGACGGGCTATCTCTACACCATCAAAAATCATCCCAGCAAGGCCGTCAATCAACAGTACCTGATTCTGTCCAGTACATTTTTATTGCGGGATAACAGCTTCGAAAGCGGTGCGGAACAACCCTATACCTGCGAGGTGGCGTTCACTGCCCATCCTGCAGATGAAATCTACCGTCCCGACAGACTCCCGAAACCGCGTACTCATGGCCCCCAGACTGCTACCGTCGTAGGGCCTGCCAATGAACAGATTTACTGCGATAAATACGGGCGGGTAAAGGTTCATTTTCATTGGCACCGTTATGACGCCAAAGACGAAAATAGCTCCTGCTGGATCAGGGTATCCAGTCCGTGGTCCAGTGCGAATTTTGGTGGCATCCAGATTCCGAGAGTTAATGACGAAGTCATAGTTGACTTCCTTGGAGGTGACCCGGATTGCCCCATCATTACCGGGCGAGTCGTCAATGCTGACCGCATGTCCCCCTGGCAATTGCCAAAAGAAAAAGCGTTATCCGGTTTCCGCAGTAACGAACTGGGTAACGGAAGTGGCAGCGGCGGGCGCTACAACCACCTGCTCATGGATGACACGGCAGGTGAAATACAAACACAATTGTCATCTGATCATGCCTTGTCCCAGCTCAACCTGGGTTACATCACCCGAGTACCCAACACCGCAGGTCGCCAAGACAAGAGAGGCGAAGGCTTTGAACTGCGCACCGATGCCTGGGGGGCTGTTCGTGCAGCCAAAGGCATGCTGATCAGCACAGAAGCCCGCTTTGCCGCAGACGCCCACCACAAGGATTTGCAGGAAACCACCCAACGCCTCAAAAACGCCCACACCCTGCACAATACCCTGGCTGACGCCGCCCAACAGGCTCAGGCACAGGACAAAGGCAGCGACCAGACGACGGTTGTCGAACAGATCAACGCCCAGAACGACGCTGTGCAAGGCAGTGGTGAGCAGGGGGAACTGGGCGCTCCCCACCTTCTGTTTGCCAGTCCGGCCGGCATTGCCAGCACCACCGCAGGCAGTACGCATATCAGCAGCGACACGCATACCGCCCTGACGACCGGGAAACACCTGTCAATCGTCACCGGCGAAGGCCTGTTTGCCAGTGTCATGCAAGGGCTCAAGATGTTTGTCTACCGGGCGGGCATGAAGCTCATTGCCGCCTCGGGGAAAGTCCAGATTCAGGCACAAAGTGATGATGTTGAAATTATTGCCAATCGTGTTCTCAAGTTGATGAGCGAGAAAGACTGGGTAGAAATTACTGGCAAGAAAGGCGTCATTATCAATGGAGGCGGCAGTTTTAGTAGATGGACTGCTAGCGGGATTGAGCATGGTACAGATGGAACATGGATCGAGCATGCCAGAAGTCACAATATGCCAGGCCCTAAAAAAATCAGTACGGTTCCATTTTTAGCTATTCAGCCAGCACAGATGCCTTGTGTTATTGAAGACCGTTATGGAACTGAGCCCTCTGTATCGGCCCCGGGAGAGACTTCTACTACTTCCAATTCTGCGGTTCCTTCAATTCCTCCGACTCCGAGTGCAACCTCAGTACATACGACACCAGAACAATGCGCAGCAGGAATCAACAACTACGGGCCTGTGGTGAAGGAGGAAACTGTATCTGGCCGATATATCGCCATGACAAAACCAACTTCAGGAAATCCTTCTGTAGTAATAACGGATGGAACGCCTCCTACTAACAAGGTATATGACTATTCAGGATGGAAAGGGAAATACGATCTGAAGTATGACAGTGCTACGCGGACGATTATTGCAACGGTAAAAATCAAAATACAACCAAAAGATGTTTGGCGTCGTGTTGCATCGCCAGTTTTAAAGAGTGATGGTTCTTTTAGTAATTATGAATTGACAGGGGGTGTGGAAAAATCATTCCCATATAATAGTGAAGCTATTCAAGATCCTCTTAATAAACTTGAAATTGTTGCGCGATCCAGTAGTAGTGCAAATATGGCGGCTGTCAAAACAAAGGTTGAGACAACTTTAAATCAGAATAATTATAAATTTTCTCCTTCTGGATGCTCAAGTACGGGAGGATGTCTCCTTAAAATTCCTATTAAATTTGTAGTTGAATTTGTAAATGATGGGTCAGAGCATCGAGTTATAAATTTATTTCCCTTTGCCTCTAGGGCCAATGCGGGAAATTGGGGAGAGGTAAATGTATATAGCCAACCTCCTAATGCAGTAATTGTTAATGAACATGTTATTGCACATGAGGTTGGCCATTTATTTACGTTTCCTGATGAATATGGAGAGCATGGAGGAGCTTTTGATCCCATTTATATTGATTCGGCAGGAAAGGAAGATTGGGCACAAGGACAAGCAAATATCGGACAAATGTGTTGGCAGTTAAATTCACCTGATACATTGATGGGGTCTGGTGTTTATGCTGTTGTTGCCAAGACGCCGGAATATTATGTATATAAAATTCGCGACTGGTTTTCTTCGCAAACAGGAAAACATTGGGATGTAAAAATATGACAAAAAATATTGTTTTATATATAGCAGTTTTTATGATTTCAATTTTTGGAGAGAGTGTTATGGCGCAAAGAACGCTAAGTGTCTCGTATTCTGGGTTGAGTGATTTACAAGCACTCTCAACAATTGTTATCAAAGATAATAATTATGAATTGACCTTACCTGGAAGTATTTCAGTGGAGAGGTTTCCTAGCATTGGCGTTTACAAAGGATTATTGAGTCCAGAGCAAAAAGCTTTAGTCGACAAGTTTTCAGACATAGTCAAAAAGCAAGGGACATGGGATTACCCTGCAGGGACTAACGATTTGTATTTTACATTTGCATTGACTGAGAATGGAGCAACAGTACCCGGTCGTATTTATTTGGAGGGAGATAAGGCGAATACAGGGCGTGAGTTGTTAATGATTTTTTATGACTTGGTTTCAGGATTTTATAAAACCGGAGAAAAAATTATTGATGTCATGGTTGATTATGATGTAGTCAAGCAAAGTAATGGACAATATTGGGTAGGGTTGAAGTTTACAAATTCAGGAACGGAATCTATTGTTTTTTCTAATCCACAGGAGTGGCAAGGCATTTATCGAAACTCAGGAGTTATTATGAATGGAGCATCAGTTTTGGTTAAAGGTTATCCAAAGCCTGGTGAGTATCTGTCCCTCCAGCTGGGAGGAAAGCAACTTATTAAAAACACAACAGGGGCTGTGGAAAATTTAGAAATTCCATCTAAACAATCTCGAACAATTCAATTTATTGATAATCCGGCGGACTCTCCAAAATTAGAGGGAGAATATAATTTTGGAGGTTCAATATACTTAAAGATTCAGACTCCAAAATTATTACAAGGTCCTTCTGATATTCCTTTACCGACAAAAAAAATTAATCTTCCCAATCGTCCTGCAAACTGTCGCTCGGGAGAGATTTGTACAAAGACAGGGTTTTGGAGTCCGTCAATTGATTCCCGACGTTTTGAACAAGTGTACATTGGGCAGCCACTGCCGATATATGGGCTTGTAATACCTGAAGAAGAGGCAAGAATAGTTTGGTCATGGGTTGCTGATATTTTTAAAACCAGCTAATCGCAATAAGGAACGCTATCAGCGAATTAAAGACCGCCCGCTCATGTTCTCTTCTTCATAGCGTGTGGGTCAAAACCGTCAATGCCCAAGATTTTTTCCTTTCAAGTGAATTCTCACCGAAGGCAGCAAACTCAGGTTTTATATGCTATTGATAATGAAGATTGTTTCAGATAAGCAATAATAACGATACATTGTGTTTTGATTTGAAAAATTACTACATCATGACGTCAATTTCTCCCCCGACTACTGATCAGCGCACTGACAGTTTCCCCATCGCCGCCTTGCATACTTTTTACTTGTACGCCCACCCGTGCGTAGTGGTCGGCGTGGTTCGCATGGGTTGCGCGACATCAACCCTATATGGATATCTCAGATGACTACGTAATGTTCACTACCGAAGTTCTATGCAACAGCTTCAACGCCCTGCACAACCTGTTCGGCCAATTCATTGGGCACAGCACCGACGCACTCGTCATCACCGGCGATCTGCACGACTTCAACCGCAACATCGGCCCCGACCAGGCAGGCAACACGATTGCCGAGCAGTGGAAAAACTACAACGTTCTCAATAAAGTCCGCGACAAAACCCTCTACCGGCGTGGCATGGATGACATGCTCGTGTACTCGCTGCTGCGCGATGCCTATCGCAATAACCTGTCTGTCTTCCTGACGACTGGCAACCACGAAGCTTATCAGGTGCCCTATGGCGTAAGCCCTCGACAAACTCAATGGATGTTCGCGATGGGAGGGCTGGAATTAGTCGGCGGATTTAAAAAAGGCCCACATGGCCTGCGCGAAATATCCGGTTCTGACACCTTAGGCACTACTGCCGCCAATATTGGCATCGGCAAGAAACTTGAACACATCAAATCCGCCAAGGACACCTACAACAACACTGATAAAGCCAGCGAATGGGTGAAGGGCAAGGCAAACGACGGCATCGCCTGCGATCACAACCTCACCGTGTACGAAATCTGCCTGGCCTATGGCCCCACCTACGGAATCGTTCTCACTGGAAACAACTTCTCATCGCCACATTTCGACTGGTTTTTTACCCTCTTCACCCCCATTGCCAACTGGCTGATGCCCTACAAACAACAAGTCCTGGCCGGGCTGGACTGGGGGACAGCAGAAAACTACAAAAATATCAGCGGAGCGATAGGAGGGCGCGCCGACAAACAAGGTACCGGCGTTCTGCCGCGGGCGGTCGAATCCATTTCCGTGCAACAGCAGGAACTCATCCGGGTGGCGCAAGTCACCAAAGCGCAACGTCAGGGCAGCCTCCTGCTGTTCTCGCACTTCACGCTGATCAACTACAACATGAACATCGCCTTTGACGCTAAAGACTGCACCCTCAGGCCTGATGACCATGTCACCCCGACCTGGAACCCCGGCAACTGGACCCTGCCCCGAAGCGGGCAGGACAACGCAGGTTGGAACCAGTACAACTACGGCACCTGTGAAAAAGGCCTGCGCTGGTATTTCGACCAGCTCGTCAATACCGGCCCGACTCATCAGGTCACCGCCCACTTCTCTGGCCATTCACACCGTGCGGGCATCTACACGGTGGGCAAAAACAAGCAATACGTGACGATCAATCATGTCTTCGACCCCGGCATACAAAACAGCCCCTGGGGCAACTCCAGCCAGAGTGCCGCCTACACCAAGCTGGTTGTCAGCTCCTGTGGAGGGCCGATTGGCGTGCAAAACCTGTACAACGAATTTGCCACCTACAACAAAGAGGGGCAGATCAAAAACAGCTGGCACACCACCCCGCCCTCAGGCACGCTCTACAACGAAGCCATTGCCGCTCCGTTCAGCCAGGTGGCCTACAAAGTCGATAACGGCCAGCCACGTCTATGCGTGGCGCTGGACTACCTGGATATTGACGACGAGAAATACCGCGCGCTCGAACCCTGGTTTTTCGATATCAATGGCATGGCCGATGTGCGCCTGTCCCCGGTTCTCGGCCGGCTTAACTGCATTCAGGGCATGAAAATCTGGGTGTACAGTGCGAGTGGAGGTCGACCCGGCAGCTCTGTCGGTGGTCAGTGGCGCTCATGGACGGTAGCGATGAGTCCCAAAACTCCTGGTGTGTTCAGTCTGCAGCTCAATGGTTCGCAGGCGCAATTGCAGGCGGCCTGTGCGCACCTCGACTCGCGCGCCTTCTGCGAACTTTCGCTCACCGACCCCGCACCGGGTTATATGAAAGGCCACTTCAACATCGCCTCGCCCTGGATATTTCCCCTGCAGATCGAGAAAATGAGTTTTTCAGGCGAGCTTTACCTGAAAAGTGCAGCGCCGAAAATTTTGACTCATTTGATCGTTTAGTTTGATCTACTAATTACTAGATCAAAGAACATATCTTTGATCCAGTATTAAAGGTAATTTAAAGCATCTTTAATTCAGGTAGAGATGCAATGAGCACTTCAATAGTTGGCACCTCTTTTCGGCCTGACAGAACTTCTTCCAAAACAGAATGGCATTGAGCCCAGATAACAGACCTCCAGGCTCGAAATAATTTTCCCTCTGACTGGAATTTTGGGACAGTTGGCTCCTCTGCATAGGTAACCGCTGTAGCAATATTGTCGTAACCATATTCGCGAGCTTTATTGTCCATAAATTGCTGAACAGCCTCAGTCAGGCGTTGTTGAGTTTGCGCAGAGGTATCAACAAGAGGAGCCATCAAGACTGGAAAGCCTTTCTCATCCGCTGCAATCATCCTCCCTGCCGCTTGACCTGCCATCATCTCTTCTCGAACTTCAGACGTAATCTCAATCGCTCCCTCTGGGGGGCTGACGATATTAGTTGAGTCATAAAATCCGATTGGGACCGCAGTAAAATATACTTTATTTATATTGTTCATATTCAACTCCCTATCACTCTGAAATATAGAGGGGCTCCCGAAACAGGGCTGCCTGATGTACTGTTTAGAAAACCAATCACAGAAGTTAAATTAGGAGCGCCAATCACTGCTCCAGCCATTATTCCGCCGCTACTGTTGACATACTGACAAGACGCGGAAAACACAGATGTTGTAAAAGCGGTCGGAAACACGAATGTGGCCTTCCCAGTACCATCTGTATTCGCCAGACCCCACTGTTCAATTATTCCGTTTTGATCTTTTTTATAACCGCTGGCAGTCAATGAACACAACCCTATTGCGCTATGACAAACCCAGTTGGCACCATCATTTATTAGCGTACAAGATGCTCCTGGCACAACTTTGAGTGTTGCCCCAGGAGTTAAAACAGAACCATTAATGCTGCCTAAGGGCGTAGAGATAGTGACGGTCGCAAATCCATAATTTACGAACTCGAAGGCCGCACCTTTTTTATTTGGGTCGGGAGCTGGCAATGTAACTGTGTAGGAGCCTGTGCCGTTTAGACCGATGAATGAACCATATTGAGCCGCTGTAAGCACAGTGTTGCCCGTTAGCGAGAGCATTCCAGACTGCCTATTACCCAGCATGCTTTGGACAAACTCTGTCGTCGCCAGTTTTTTGCTACTGTCGAATTTTGGACAAGTGATAAAGTCCAGAAGCTTCAATGCGCGCAGTACTGTGTTGTAACTTTCCGGGTCAGCCTTATTAAAGGCCTTTGGTACAATGCCTCCCGCCTTCAGAATCTCCATCAACTCCCAAAAAAGCGAATTGGCATCCTGTGCCGACAATACTGTGGGCAACGCCTGATCATCCTGGTGCATCCGGTGGCCGGTGCCTGGGTCTGTGATGTTGTCGAGGCTGTTTGTATAGTCCATGTCTTCCTCAGTTAAAAATAACGTCAATCTCAAAACGTGCAGGCACTATGCGGCGCAGCAGGCACAGCACTTCGAGTCCGTCTTTACTGTCGATGCGCAGACGCTGGCCGGTTCGGTTTAATGTCACGCGGAAAGGCTCGGAAATCTGTGTGACGCGCACGCGCAGAATGCCGTTGAGTAGGCCCAGTCGATCGCCGACTCGGTTGCGCCGAACGCGAAACGGGGTGTTGTACCAAACCTCTGTCACGAAGCCGTAATTGAGCAGGTACGCTTCGATCGCTCCAGGTGAATCAGCAGAACTGTCGTCATAGGGCAATGACAGGTCGCCACGCAGACGCGCCAGCATGTTGTCGCGGCGCTGCTCGGGGTCTTGGTCTGTGCCAAAGCAAATATCAGGCAGACCGAGTGCATCCTCCCATTCCTCAATCCGGCTACAGGTACGGTGCGGCATCCATTGCTGCACCAGGCGCTGCACCCAATCGTGCCTATCGGCCATCTGTTGCGCCCAGGCAGTCACCACCTGGATAACGGTCGATGCCTGGCTGCGCGGAAAGGCGAAGCCAGGTGGCAGCAACTGAATGATGGATTGCAGAAAACGGTTCATTGGAATGTCACGCTACGCAGGATAAGTATCTGGAACTGACTGGCACTCAAATAACCACCTGGCACCAGCTCAGGCTGGATGAAGGAATGATCGTATTCGCCGGATGCAATGCTGACGGCTTCGGATAAGTGGGTGTGCTCAATGCGGCCACCAGGCTGTGCTTCGCGGTAGAACAAGTCTTTCAGTTCCAGCTCGACGGCTTGGCGAACCTTGGCGGTATCGGGTGTGATTTCCAGAATGATGTCGATGAATACCGGCTCAGGGATGATGACAAACAGCTCATCAGGTGGGCCGCGCTTCGGATCGCGAATATAGGCATACACTTCGGCCTGCTGTGCTGGAGTGGGCAGACCATAGGGTTCGTTATTGTCGGCCATGATGATGACCCCGGCAGAAGTCGGGCCGGATGGACTGCGCAGGCCCCAGGCACGGGTGATGCCTGGCACAGATAGCGCCCATCGCTCGTAATCAGTCGGTGAGCTGCCGCGCGGCGGGTTGGCCAGACGCTGACGCAACCGATAAATGGCCTCACTGTCGGTTTCGCGATCTGATCCACCTGACAGGCCAGGATCAGCTACCGTCAATGCGCTGTTGATGCCGTCCATCGTCGATATCAGCGCAGCGGCCGTGCCTGCAATCTGGTTTCCTGCCTGTCCGGCGACATTGCAAATGGCTGGTGCCGTCAACGATCTATCAGCGGCCACCAGCGCCGCATCCGTGGTGGTATAGGTCTGGGTGCCGGTCAGTGTGGTGACGGAAATACTGGCCCCTTGCGGCAGTATCGTATTCGGTGTGCCGGTGCCAGTAAAACTGCCTGTTGCCATCGTTTCCAGCTTGCGCGGGATACCATAAGCATCCAACCACATATCCAGCCACTGGCCGCTGGATTTGGTCGGGATCGCGTTCGGTGCGATCACATCGCGGTCATATTGATAATTACCGAACAAGCCCACTGCCTGGGCAAAGGCCATGACTTTGGTATTGGCGCGCGCCAGTGCCACATCGGGCGCGCTGGTCGGGTCGATGCCTGCGGCGATCGCAGCTTCGATCAAGCCTTGCTGCAACAGGCGATCGGCGTTGTCGGTCAGTTCGTCTATGGTGGGGATGACTACCTGGATATCGCTCATTGACTGGCCCCTTGCGCAATGGTGGTACCCCACAGCACGTCATAAACAGGGTTGCTCTGATCGGCCTGATAAATCTGCACGCGCAGTGCCAGGCGCATTTCATGGTCGGTGCCTTGCCGCCACTCGGCGGTCACGTCGATGCTCTCGGCAATGCCGGACTCCATCATCCATTGCAACGATTCCCATGCGGCGAAGCGGGCGCGCTCACGCACGTCAATGGTCGCTTTCGTGAAATAACACAACCACAGATGACTGCCCCACGGTTCAGCGCCTGTCGGCACCGGCATATCGTCACGGCGCATAAACTCTTCGCCACACCATCCGCGCCGATCGGTCTGATTCAGCGGCAGCACATCATCGTCACCCGAGCGTCGATCGACAAACAGCGACAGAATGACAGCCGTATGCAGCGTGCTATCGACGGCCAGCCCCATCACCTGGCTGACGACAGCACTGTGACCAACATCGGCGCAGGGATTGGAAAAATCGTGGGATTTGAGCAGTTCGGACGCGCCAGCCGCGACCACTCTCCAATCAAACGGGAGAGCGGTCGAGCTGCTGCCAGGGGACGAAGGAATGCGGGTTTGAATATCCATGATTGACCGTTTTGTATGGCTCAATCATGGCGTTTAAAGAGGCTTTAAAGAATGGTGAAATGTTTTACCGGTGGGCTTTTAACGGGAGACGGGGCCGCCTGATGTGTCTGTGCCATGTTGAACATTGGTATGACCATGACCCGCCAGCGACATATCGCCGATCTTCATATCATCTTTGCTGCTGACCACGCCTTGCGCAGATATGGTGGAATCCATCGTGGCTGCACCAGCAACGTGCAAAGTACCGTTGATCTTGACGTTGCCGGTGAATTCAGACTCGGGCGCTTCGATAAATGCTTTCTTGCACTTGGCATGCACCTGACCAGCGTTATCGAGTTTCACAAAATGGCCATCCTTGTGCCATACGATGACTTCATCTGGTTCAAGGCCAGGACGATCGGCCAAACGGTCGAATGACATGACAATGGTCAGCCCACCGATTTCCAGTACCACGCCTTCACCTGCCGACGGTGCAGCAGCAAATCCATATTGCTGAAAACGTTCGGCATCTTCGCGGCTGTTGTTCTCCTGGAGTTCGGCGCGTACGGTCTGCACCGCCCCATCGTGATCCATTGTCAGCCGGGCCAGGCGCAACATATTGCTGTCTGCACTCATCTTTGCACCTGTAGTTCCTGCAACGGTGCGCCGTCCTTACCACGGGCATCACGGCATTTTTTACGTTTGGTTTTACTCTTCAGCGGCTGAGTGTCATAGGCTTCGGCAGGCCGCACAACCAGCTCAGTGACATCGCCTTCCTTGCGATCGACCGTGCTGCGCACAGAGCAGATCAGCCACATATCACCGTCCAGCCCGGCGATATCATCCCAGATCGGCACCAGCGTGTTGATCTCCCAGGGCTTGCCTTGCCACGTCCAGCCTTCCACTGTGTATTTAATGCCCATCGCCATGCCGCGCTTGACGCGCATGGTGTGGTCGGCCAGGCGCTGCATGTCTTCCTGGGTGTTATTGCCGTCAGCATTAACAACGGTAGGCAGATAGCGCTTCATTTCGGCATCCTTGACCACCGCTTTCAACTGGCGTGCCTGGGTGAATGAGGTCGAAGCGGCTGGGCCAAGCTTGCCGCCGACTTCCAGCATCTGCAAATGTGTAGCACCCTTGGCGCTGCCACCGGCCTGGCTCTTGACGATATATTCAGAATAACGGTCATTGTCGCTGCCAGCAGATTCCATACTGATCACATTCAGGCCGCGCACAATGGCACCGTGGCTGGTAGTTTTACCGGCGCGGGTGATCAGCAGTTGCCCGGCTGCATTGGTGGTGACCAGCACACCGCGCAGACGTGCAGCACGGGAGAGTGCATCGACGGCACGTTCGCCGTGTTCGAGTTTGAATTCCTGAATGGGCTGGCCGATATCGGTGTCGATGACGACTTCGACGCCGAAGGGCGAAGCGATATCGCGGGCGATCTTATCAAGCTTGGCTCCGCGCCATTGCCCACCTGCATAAATAGCTGAACATTGCGCCATGTCGCCTACGCGTGAGCGACCCGATACACGCAGACCGCAGTCATTGCGACGGTAGAACGGATCGGCGACCAGGGCGTAACCGGTGGCGACCACCGTGTCATTGATGCGCACTTTGACCAGGTCTTGCCGGTTGATGGCGGGTGCATCCCCTGGGATCAATGAAACGGGAATATCGAATGTCGCGGCCAGATTGTCGAGCGATCGCTCAATGGTGGCAGATAACCAGCCTTCATAGTCGATGCCATTAGCCGACACATAGACCTTGGCCTGTTCTTTCGTGAAGGTGGTGGGTTTGATGGGCATGGCGTCAATGCTTGATGATCCGCAGCGGCACACCGGGCGGTACCAGCAGCGGATGTTGAATATGCGGGTTCATCCGCAGAATTTCTTCGGCATAGGCCACCGTGCCGAAAAGCCGATAGCTGATGTAAATCACGGGTTGCCAGCTCTGTGGCGTGTAAGTGGTGAGCCGGGACAGATCGCGGGAACGGTTCTGCAAATCACGAAGCACAGCGGTTTGCAGGCTCATCATGGCGTTGTGCTGGGTCATGCCACTGGTGATGTGCCGTGCCTGCATGTCACTGGAGATGCGCATGACGCGTGAAAACTGGGTATTGAAGTCGGTACGTAGCGCTGCGGCTTGGTCATAGCTTTCCAGTTCCACCTGCGCGATGGCCCGTGCTGCGGCCACAGTGGTTTCCGCTTCCACCAGAAAACCCAGTGAAGCATCAGCCTGCGCCTGACGCTCACGGGTCGGCGTCATGTAGGGGCTGGGTTCCACGGTCAGCATCGCGGCCAGTTGCTTGCCGCTGTCGGTGGGTGTGTAGCCGTTGCTGGAGGTCGAATAGGCATCTGCAATCTTGGATGACGCCCCAGGCCAGAAACCGCGCACCGACTGGAACGCTGTCCATGCCTGATTGTTGGTCAGCGTTTCGGGCAGTTGCATAAATTCCGATATCGCCCGGCCCAGCAATGCGCCGCTAGTGGTCAGCTCAGTGATCGGCCAGGTGATGTACTTGTTGTACAGGCTCTGAAACGTGCTCAGTTCCTTGTTGGCGACACCCACGGAATCCCACAACAGGTCGATCACTTCTTTGACGGTCACCACGATATTGTCATTGGCCCAACCGGCCAGACCTTCCAAGTCCCAACCGGCTGTAAAACTGTCAAGCAATGAGGTTTCAGCCGCATTGGCCGCACTCATCACCTGATCAGTGGTGTTGCCCACACCTGCCGGGTAGCGCCGCGCTTCGGCCCGCACAAAAGTCATGTCGATGCGGGCAAGGCCCCCTTCGCTGACCGGCGATTCCTTGATCGAATACTTGCCATGCACCCAGCATCGGATGCTGCCCTGAGTGGGGTGGATCAGAATGCCGTCGCCGCTGAGCACGTTGCGCAGCGCGTTGAGCTGATCGAGATAATCATCCCCTATCACATAGCCGCTGATCTTGAGTTCTTCAGCGGCAGCACCCATCGAGAATACGGTGGGCAGGTCTTGGAATGGGTATTCGCGCAGCACGGTGTCATCGCCCGCGCTGATGTCGACGGTGTCAACATGAAACGGCACATTGCGCCAGCTGGCCTGTTTTAACTGGGTTAGCCAGCTATTGGCTGGTGCGCCGGGCGTGGAGGTGTTGAGGGATGTCAGCTGGGCGGCAACGATGTCAGCAAGTGCCATATCAGCCTCCCGCGCCGCCTGGGTAGGTGGCTCCGGCGTTGATTTGCAGGTTATTTAACTGCTGCATAATAGTTGTGGTTACGTCGGTGCGGTCATCGCGCACAGCCACATTGACATTGAGTTGCCCTTGGCCAAAGTCCATTTTTTGGGGTTTATCCTTGGTGCTGGCGAGAGCTTCCTGAATGATGTTCTGCATCTGACCATTCATCGCTTGCGCCATGGCGTTGATACGTTGCTGACTTTCTGTACCTTGCAGGCTATCAACTGGATTGCGTCCGCGCATTTTGTCCCAGGCCGCGCCAACCATTTCACCGATCGACAGATGCGCCGAAGCGCTGAGCCAATCACCTTGACTGGCATCGTGCAGACCTTTCTCCCGATCTAACTGTGCATTGCCAACAGCCTGATAAACATTCACGCTGCCATCGGCGCGGTGAAAATCATTAGAGGCTTTCATTTCTTCATTGGCACCCAGCGCATCGGCAAACATTGTGAGCATGCCCAGCTGGGCAAATAATGTCCCACCTTTGACCATGTTCGGATTTATGCGAGTGCCAGGGGCTTGTGTGCCGCTTTTGTTATTGCCCGTTGATCCAGGCATGCCAGAATAAGGGTCATTGACCACATACACAGGGACTGCGCCGCCAGCGCCCGACATACCGGGCAAACCCGGAACGCCTGGCATTCCACCTGGAGCCGCTTTACCTTTCCCCCCGCGCAATATAAATCCTGCTGCAAGACTGCCAAGACCTGCTGCTGCCAGTGCTTTGAATCCATCCGTCACACCTACCATCGCAGTGGTCAATGCCGGATATTTCGCGGCATAGTCGGCCATCAGTTGAGCGGTTTGCCCCACCGCTTTATTCAAAGGATCCATCGCTGTTTGTTCAGCAACGTTTATCGCTGCGCTGGCGCGGTCTGCTTTGTCTTTCGACGTGGCGGCGACAGTGTCATAGTTGGTTTGCACTTCGCCTTTCGCCGCCAAACCCGCATCACGCATTTGAGCCATCTTGTCACGATTGGCCAGCAGTGCTGCTGTCGCCATGCCGGTATTGCGATCTCTAAAAATCTCCCCCAAGCGTGAATTTTGCAGTTGGTCATTGATGCTGGCGAAGCCTTCCTGGCGGGTCGCGGCATCATCACTGGACAGCATCTTGCGGGCGTCTGCGAATTTTTTATCACCCTTCGTCACCTGGCTGATGAAATCCAGATAAGCGGTCAAAGGGTCATGACCTTCCTTTTGTGCGCCTATCAATGATTTTTGCAAATCGACGCCCAGGCCGTTTCCCATTTCGGTATTGGCAAAAATGTCGGAGGTGCGTTTATCGCGAATGGTGCCTAGTAAATTTGCCACTGAAGCATTGGCTGCTTCACGATCTGCTGTGCCTTGCATGGCGATCTGATTGGCGGCGGCAATGGTGGCAACGCCTTTGACATCGCGCATGCCTGCCGCGCCGCCTGCTGCCATCTGCTGAGGAAGGGACTTGATCATCACGTTCATGTCATTGCCACCGTCATGTCCGATTTTGACCAGAGTATCAAACATCTGAGTGATGTCTTCAGCCTTGACATGCATCGTCTGCATGGCTTTGACTGTGGCGTTGGTTACATCTCCCAGGCTGGTCCCTGTGCCTTTACTCGTTTTGAGTAGTTCTGGCAAAAGAGTTTTGATCTGCTCAAGATTTACCTTGCCCGAATCAACCAGCTCACCCACAGCATTAGCCGCTTCCTCCTGGCTGCCGCCATAGGTTTTAACCGCTGAATCGATCATGCCGCGCAGTTCGGCCTGTCCGGCAATACGCCCTTGCGCATCTTTATCGGCATAAACCGTATTGGACAAATGCGCCAAATTGCTCTCGTAGTCCATCGCCCGCTTGACTGGTTCTTTTAGCACCATGCCCGCTGCACCGACACCAGCAGCGATCTGTGCGCTGGTTTGACCCGCTCGCACAGCCCATTCGCTCATCTGTTTGGCGCGATTTTTGACGCCATCAATCTTCGACATGATCTGTCCCATATAGGACAGTGTGCGTGAAAACGTAGTGTTCCCCATTCGCTCCAGCGCCTGGGTAGCCTGCTGCGTACCACGAGTCACCGTGGTGGTGTCGTTTTGTAGCTGTTTGAGTTCGTTTTTGGCCCCCATTTTCCCGAGCGTTTTTTCGGTACGCTGGGCCTGCTGGTCAAGGGATTTGAGCGCTTTTTCTTCGGACTTGGTACTGACCTCGATGATTTTGGCATTTTCCAGTGCACGGCGTATAAAATTGCCCGCCAGATTGATCGTATAGGTCAGGTTGAGGTTTTTGGCCATTATCGCCGCCGCCGGTTATTGTGCGCCTGGCGCTGTGTGGTCAGGGTCTGCGCCATAAACAGCAGACGCGTTTTGGGGAGCGTTTCCAGTGAGATCGGCGAGCATTGCAGGGCCGGTGCCAGGAACAGCAGCAGCGTCTCCCATTCCCGCAAGGTCGCCATCGCGTCGCGGGCTGGGTGTGTTTCCCTTCGGTTCCTCCTGGGCCTCATTGTTGAGCAAGGCATGGAAGGTCTTGTCGTCGATGATCTTGTAACGGTGCTGAGCGGCCAATTCAATCAGCATGCAGCGCTCTTCAATCAGTTGCCAGTCATACCGGTTGAGCTTGCCGACGATGTCCAGGTCGATGATGTCCGCGCCGATGTCCTGCAAGCCTGAGCCGCTGAACTTGACGATATGCAGCATGGTAGATGCGAGTGTGAAGGTTTCTTCCACCATCATCAGCATCGGCTTGCCGCGCACGGACATGACCTTTTGCGCCATCTCGGCAGCGCGTCGATCATCGGCGACAGTGGTTTCGCGCAGATGCACGATTTTATAACGCACCGGTTTGTCGCCGATCTGCGAAGGCAGACCATCGACCAAGTGCAGTGTGTAGAGTTCTTGAGGAGTCATGATTGTTTGAAAGGAAGATGAGATAAAAATGGTGTCTCAGTTTGAAAACTCGGGCGCATGATGCAGTGGCCGACCGGATCATGCAGAGGACTTTGCGACGTTGCCTATCCCGAATGACAGGGCGTATTCCTCACCATTTCTCTGCAAGCACTAAGGCGTTGGTCTTGACGTTCTGCTGTCAAGTTGCCGAATTTTCAAACTGAGACACCATCGAATCATTGACCATATCGAGGTTGCCCTCGATATGGTGTTACAACCACTGCAATTCAGTCAGCGATGCAAAGGTGATTTCTACAGATCCATCACCAATCGTGCCCATGCTGATAAAGCTGCATTTGCCAGCTCGGCAGCGGCGTCCGGTGTGGTTGTCGGTCAACACGATCTGGGCTTCGCAGATGTTTGCAAATGTCAGCGGGTCATAGCTGCCGTTGAATTGCAGTTTGCACTTGATGGTGCGCGCGACACGCTTGCGTTTGACATAGTCCTGCCCCGTACCGGAGTTGACCACTTCGTTTTCGCTTCCGGATGCCCCATCGATGGTGGCGGTGGAATCTTCGATCGCCAGCGGGTCGCCGTTGATCGTGAGCGAATCGATTTTGAATAAAGCTGATTCACAAGGCATTTTTTATATTCCTTTTTTAAACGTGACCCGCCGCGAATTGGCTGGTGATTTCGGTCTGGTAGTGCTGGGTGACGATGACGGGCTGTTCCAGAATCTTCAGTCGTCCGTTGGTGCCATCGACTTCCACAATCAGGGTCTGCTTGTAGAACTCCATGTTCTGCATGAGTGCTACTTCCATAAACTGCTGATACAGCCCCAGCATGATTTCCTGACCCAACTGCTGGGTCATGATCTTCTGGCCGGGAATCGGCTCGGTGATGTACTCCGCCAGCTTGTAGCCCCGGTACTTGATCTGGAACTCAGTGGTGACAAACCAGCGCCAGTACGACAGTGTCTTGACCCAGTTCAGGTTGCGCCAGCTTGGGTCATACGCACCGGAAGGATGGCGTTTGTAATTGGTGACCATGCGCAGCAGATTGGCGGTGCCGTCATCCATGATTTCCAGCACTGAGCCACCGACCAGCAACAGGTTGTTCTGCTGGGTCTTTTCCCAATGGTCACGGGTGTTCGGGCCGACATAGCCGACCAGCGTGACGCCAGTGAAAGGCACTGCTGGATCAAGTGAGGCATGGCTCTCAATTGCTGCCGCAGCCATCGCAGCGGTTTCCCAGGTGTTGGTCAGGTCGCGCGTGACAGCCAGGGTATGCACCTGGTGATTGTTGCGTGGCGTCAGCCAGGTGGTGACCTGACCTTCCGTACCACGCACCACCGTGACGGCGCAACCGTCCTGCATATTGTCTTCACCCCAGCGCTTGGTGAGTTCCTCTTCGATCAAACCCATGTTGCTGCTGTCGGTGTAGGGCCAAGCGATCTCTGTCGGACGCCAGCCTTGCATGGCAGTGATCACTGGGCTGCAATCGGGGTTAACTGCGCCGCCTGCCATCGCCGTGATCGTAACGGTCACGCCTTGCGGGACGCGATCGTCCTGGTAATACACGGTGCGCAGATCGATACTGTTACCGGTTTCACCCGCCCAGTTACAGGTCAGGGTGATCTCGCCACTGCCTACGCCCGCCGCAGCCGTGACTGGCAAACGGGGCGAGAAAGTGTTGATCGCGTTGATCAGTTTGACGCTGGCAGTGGCAATAGTGTCATTGACGGATACGCCAATGCGCACACGGTTGCCGCCGACATACACGGCCACTTCGCCCGCTTCGTGCGCAGCATCCATCTGCAAAACGATCTTGCCGGTGGACACCACCGCAGTGGGATCATCTTCGAGAATGATCACATCGATCGGCATATCGAGTGCGGCGTTTTTCTTCGCGCCGCGCCACATCGCCAGCAGCATCGAGCCTTCGCCCAGCATGCCGACTGCATCGGCTTCGGCGGTCAGACGGATGCGGGTATTGACCGGCACACCGTCGATCTGTTCGGACTGGCCCACCAGCAACACGCTGACCGGCATACCCCGCATGCCACGAATGGCGCGGGAGGCATCGAATTTCATTGCCACGCCTGGCACCAGCCAGTTCAGTGACATGAGATTGGAAATTGACATTTAAATATCCTTTAAAGACGCTTTTAATACTTTTAAAAGAGTCAAAAATTAGAAGAAGGTGGGCTGCGCAACCGAACGCGTGAGCGCCATCAAACCTGTTTGCAGATCGGTTGCGCCAATGCTGACCCAGCGCTGATCAAGGCTGTTACCACTGCTGCGAAGCTTATCCACCAAGGCTCCAAGCTCTACGCCTTTGGCCTTGATCTCATTCATCAGGTCGATTTCTTCCTGGCTCAATTCACGGTAGCCTTTGATCTGGCGGTGCTGGTTATCCATTTTTCATCCTTTATAAATTGATCGGTTTGACTATCTCGGCCGCGACAATGTCACCATCATCGAGCAGGCGCAGGATGCGGGAGGTCACAGTGACCGGTACGGCATCCTTGCCAAAGGGTTGGCCCAGCTCGTTATTCAGCACGTAGCGATCAGGTACGCCACGCACCTTGATGGTGTCGCCCAGGCGCGGACGCTTTGTTGGCGTGGGTGCGGACGCAGGCGCTGCGGGTTTGGCTTGTTCGGGGGTATCAACTTTCGGCATCTCTCATCTCCAATAAATCAGTCACTATCAAATCGGGTAATTCGGGTGGTTTGGGTGGTGGAACGGTGGGCCCGGCCTGTGAGGTGATCGCTACTTCCTTCAACTCCGGCAGGTCATCGACATCCGGCAACAGCTCTGGGTTGAACTTCACTTCCTGCCAGCCGCTGACCATCCACAGCGCCAGGCCCTTTTTATCGATCGCCCGTGAATACAGGTTCTCGCTGCTCATGTTGGTGACTTCGCCGAAACATCCATACGGCGACCAGTCATTGAGCAAAGCACTGACCAGCTCGGCGCGCTGCATGGCCTGCTGGAAACGCACTTCACGCTTGGGGTGAGAACAGGCGATAAACACCGCAAAGCGTGCCAGCCAGACGTTGTCGCTGCCCAGTCGTGAGCGGGTGTTTTCCTGGCTCTTCCATCCGAGGATGGTGGGGAACGCCGCCGGGCAACTGAAGGATTTATGGTCGATCTCTTCGTCAGAAAATTCACCACCGTAGGGCTGCACCGTGAAGAAAGCTTCCTTACCCTGGTCTTTGAGCACATCGACCAGTTGCTCGATCAGCGCCGTGGTCATCATGGCCTTGCTGTCCATGACCTTGATCTTGTTCACTTCGCTGCTCCTATCGCCTTGATGATCTTGTCGCCGATCACCTGTTCGTCATGCTCATTCACGCCCAGCACCGGGCGAGCTTCAATATGTGTTTTGCCTCCCCGTCCTGTGTTGCCGCCAAAATGATGAATGCGTGCATATACCGAGTTGCTGCCGATTTCCACACCGCCGTCGATTAACTGATACACATAACTGTCATACAAATGGTGAAACTGAATCAGCGTCTTGCCCTTGCGATCCTTCGCGGCTTGCGACTGAGGCATGGGCGAACCATCCCACAGCGTCTGCCCGTCGAAGCGATCCTGAATCTGAGTGACCATATAGCTGCCGATATCGCGCAGCAGCCGGTCAAAATCAATATCTGCCAGACTGTCCAGGTGCTGGAGCATCGGCTCGAAGTTGGCGTCGTACTGAACGGATACGCCTTTCATGATCCGAAACTTCCCCAGTCATAACGGGTTTTGCTGCGACCCGAAATCACCCGGCCACTGGTGCCACCGGTGGCATTCGGAAACAGCACGACACGGCCTGCTGCAACATCCTTGAGCCAGGACAGCCACTTGGCACAACCCTTTTCCGCGCGCTCGGTGTAGTTGTCGTCGTCATCCATCAGATCGCAAAGGGTCAGCGCCATGCAGCAGTCAGGCAAAGGCGTGGCGGCGACCTGTTCATCGGTCAGTGGCAGCGCTGTTTGTGCTGCGACATATCCGTCGATCAAGCGGCTGCTGCCTGCCAGTGCATCATTCATACGCTTGACGGCCGCATTGGCGGCATCGATCTGCTCTTCGCTCCAGTCATCAGGGTCAAGCTCACCGTCCAACGCTGCCGCCAGCAACTCCGACGTGAGCAGACGCTCTTCGTCGGCCAGCAGTTCGGCCATGTCATCCAGGCCGTAAAGCTCAACCAGTTGCGTGGCGGTGGCGTAGGTGTTCATCACTTGGCCTTGGGTTTGGCTGTGCTGGCCTTGGCGACTGGGGCGTTGGCCTGTTCGGTTTTTTCCTCGGTCACTGGGGCGCTGGCCTCAGCTGATGCCGATGTACTTTCCGAACCAGTCGGTTCAGGCGCTGGCGCATCCACAGGCGGCTGCGCCTGATCCGCTCCTGGTGCTGCGCTTTCAGGCGGCTGTAGGCTAATTTCAGAGCCAACAGATGGATCAAGTATTTGTTCCACCACAGCAGGTTGCAGGAGTTCCTGGAATTCAAAGGGAACCAGAACAGAGCCAATAAGATCGGCCACCAGTTCTGGATTGACAACAACCTGATCACCTTTCGCATAGCTTTTCCCTTCGATCCGCACGTTTTGCAGTGCTTCAAAAATGGCTTTTAATTTAGACATGATGATGGTGTCCTTACGGCTCGATAACTTGCTGCATCAGGTAGCCGCAGCTCGGTGCGCTGATAACTTCCAGGACTTGTTCACCAGAGCGCACGCGAGTACCACCACGCAGGCCGATATCTTTGTCATACCAGGAGCCAGCAATACGTGTGCCGGTTTGTGCGGTGAAACCAAAAGTGAGCGCGCCTGTCACCAGACCAGACACCTTGGCAGCGGCTTGATCTGTGTAGGTAGCAGAACAACCACCGCGCCAGCAGGTCTGCATGGAGGCGTTCTGACCAGGACGGGCGGTATTGAATAGCGCACGCCCGACGTTGATGTTGTCGATTTCGAGCAGTTCGCAAACCTGCGCAATGGAGGCTGCACCACTGTCACCACTGTTGCCGTGCACCGCCTTGACGATCGACTTGTTGGTGCGTAGCGCACGCCATTCGCCTTGACCCATCGTCAGGCCGTTCGGACGCATCAACGGACGATCGAGAACATCCAGCAGATAACCCAGTACATCGGCATCAGGATTGTCAAAGCGATCGGCGGAAGAGACGACTTCTGTATTCCCTTGGTATACCGCAGGATTCAGCACGATTTTGGCGCAACGGATTTCGCGGTCGAGCAACACCAGGCCCATCAGCCATTCTGTTGTCAGTCCTGGCAGATTGGTGTTGTCGGGCGCGTCATCGATATCGCTTTGTGGCAGGCCGTGTTCCAGACCGTAATCAAGCGTGGAAGCGATGATCTCTTCGCCCTTGAACTCCACTTCGTTGGTCGCACCACGACGGCCGACCTTGGTGTCAGGTACGGTGAAAAATTGTGCAGTCGGGTAGTACTGATAACTGAAGCGATGCTTGCTCAGTGGTGAGGTGCGTGGCAGAACGTTATCAGCGATCAGCGCGCGATTGCCCACGGCCATTGCGATGGCCGTTAGTTCTGTACTTTGTGGAAATGCGGAAGTGCTCATTCTATTGTCCTATTTATAAAGTGTTAAAAACCTGTTCAGCGTCCGAGCAGGACTGAGCCGATATCACCCGCCACGCCGTTGAGCATCGCCATCCCGAAGGAAGCTTCGCCAGCTCCAGCGGGAACGGCAGCACCCGTTGCATCCGCCTTCAGCGGCTGGCCTGCGGTGATGGTTGCGCCATAGCGCACGGGTGCGACACCGTCCAGCGTGATATCCACACGCTCACCGGCCTTCACATCCACCTCAGTGGAAACACCCAGCACTGCATTGCCTGCGGCAGCGGGCTTGGCTTCGCCATCGTTCGCGCCGAAGGTCGCCAGTGAG
>JAAFCF010003206.1:1026-12104 GCA_013389785.1 Helicorthomorpha holstii
CGGCAATAACCGCCGGATTCCAAAACTGGAATTTGAGCTCCTGCCACAACGCACACTACAATCGCTTGATGCAGACAAAAACTTTATCGTTGCTGCCAGCCAAATGAAAATCCGGGCAGGTCTGCTGCATGAAGGTGACCTGCTACGCTTATTGAATGATTTGCAAAACGTGAAGGATGCACTGGTTTTATTGCGCTCATGTGAGTTACACAGAGCATCTAATGACAACTCAGGCAACGACAACGTCACACTCTGGGCAGACTGCGTCATCGATTGGGTGACTGTTCAATATCGTGAGACACTCCCACCGCCCAAACCTGTATCACCATGATTGCAAAAAGATACTGCTTACTCACTTTAATCTGTCTGCTGTCCAGCCAGCCTCTGCTCAGTGTGCACGCTCAAACAGCCACTGAAGATGCATCTCTGGGAAGGTTGTTCTATACCCCTCAAAGACGTGCCATCCTCGATCAGATGCGTGAGCGCAAAATGCATATTACAGTTGAACAGCAAACCAACTCCATGCGCCTGGACGGCATTGTTCGCCGCTCCGATGGACACAGTACTGTCTGGATCAATGGAGAAGCACACCAGGACGCCCCTCCTGTAGCCAGTTTTGATGACAACTCAGCGCAGGTTTTTTCCGGCAAGAAGAAAAGTGTTGAAATCAGGGTGGGAGAATCTGTCGAACTTGCTCCGGATTCGAGTCGGGAGAAAAGACAATGAGGCAGAACCAGAAAGGCTATGCACTCCTAGCGATGACAGTGATTCTTGCTGCGGTGGCTGCGGTATTTCTCATTCAAGGGATGGGGGCGACACTCAGCAGCAATACAAGGGATGAACAACGACGTTCTTTGCGGGCAATGAAGGATGCGAAGATGGCGTTGATTGTGCGGGCACTAACCAACAGCATTACTCCAGGTGGCATGGCATGTCCTAGCTCAGGGATAACAGGAGAAGCAACTGCTTCATGTGCATCTACATTTGATCCAAACAACCCAAACTATCTACTTGGCTGCTTGCCTTGGAAAACACTAGGATTAGAGTCTTATTCCCGTCAGGGAATACCACCTTTATGGTATGCGTTGTACCCCATTTTTAGTTCTAACCCAAGCACACCAATTAATCTTGATACCCAAGTCTCCTTACCCTCGTCATTAAAACTAACCCTTGCGAATAATGGTTCAAAAACTCCCATCATTGCTGCGGTTATCTCTCCAGGCCAAGAATTGCAAGGGCAGAGCAGGCCCAACCCAAATCAAGGTGCTACTTGTGATGTAACCAAAGCGGCGAAGTTTTTTGAAAAAGCACAAACTTCCCAAAATATTACGATTGATAACGCAAATATAGTTACTAGTGGAGATCTGATTTCTGCCACAGTGAATGACCAATTCAATGATTTGATTATTCCTATCACCCGTATCGACCTATTCAAACCTTTACTATCTGTCATCCTGCAGCCTTTTGCCACGAATGCTACTGACAGTAAAGGACTGCGTTGGTACTTAAACAATCGTATAGACACATCTCAATTAGTAATTAATGGGCATTTAAACAGAACTCCATTCATGGAAGAGGCGAACAACTTACCTATAGCGGCAAAAGGACAATTCTTATGCCCTTCCTCACAAAATGGGGAACAAATTTGCTTCGATAGACTATTCGATCCAGATATGCAATTAAAAGGGAAAGGTGGAATAAATAATGCTAACAACGAAAGCAACTGCAGCGGTGCAATGCCTAAAAAAACGGGGATAGATTATGAAATACCTGTCAGTTGGCTTTGTAAAAACGACTGGTACAACTACATTGTCTATCAACCAGATAACAAACTATCACTTTCCCTACCAGTTGATGCAAACAGTACTTATAAATGCACTTTGGATATAGACAAGCCTATCAGCGAGATAAACCCTAGCTGTAAATAAGAATATGACAATTCTGGAAATCCTATGAAGCATACCAAAAATCACGGTTTTACCTTGATCGAAATCGCCATTGTCCTGATTATTATCGCCCTTCTCGGTGTTGGCGCAATGGTAGCTTTGCGTACCCAGTCGATGCGCACACATACTATCGAAACACGCGCAGCTATGGAAGAAGCTAAAGAAGCCCTACTCAGTTATGCCGCAGTCAATAACGCACTCCCATGTCCCTCCCCTATTTCAGGCAATGGCATAGCTCCAGACGCCTGCAACGGAGCTGATGCACAAAGGGGGGAGGTTCCCTGGCAAACATTAGGGATCAATACGCAAGATGCCTTAGGGTTGCATTTACGTTATGCCGTAGCTCCGAAGTTTGCTGACAAAAGCAACCGTATCACAGCAAACTCAACAGCAAATATTGATATCCGAGACAGCAACAACACTCCACAGAACACCACTACGGATACAGGAACTGTCGCATTTGCCCTCTGGTCAGTTGGTGACCGAAATCTGCCCTGCGCTAACCCGAACATAGACAACATAGACCCCAATATTTGTAATCCTGCTGGCAACACAATCACCATCCCAACTGGTACTGACTACCTAGTCACCTGGGTCTCACGTTATATTGTTCTGGGCCGCATGATTGAAGCAGGCAAACAGATTATTTCCCAGTAAAAACCGCTCATGCCTGATCGTCTGATAGCACGCTTACGCGTTGCAGGGATAGAAGACAGCGATACTGAAGAGCTGCGCCAACAAAAAACACTGCTGATGTTCATCAGCGGTCTGGTCAGCATTGCCGCGGCCTTGTGGCTATTGATTTATTGGGTCATGGGGCCTCATCTGTCTGCCTCACTCCCGTTTGGCCTGCAGATTCTGGTGGCCGTCAATCTGGTCACCTACGCCAAGTTTCGCAACTTCTCGGCGTTTCGTTTTATCCAGCTCAGCCTGTTATTGTTTTTCCCTTTCGTTGCCCAATGGACACTGGGTGACTTCGTTTCTGCTTCTGGCCTGATTTTGTGGGGCTTGTTAGCCCCTATTGCCGCCATGCTCTGCCTGGGAGGGCGTGACTCCCTCCCCTGGTTCATTGCTTACCTGGCACTCACTTTTATGACAGGCGCAACTGATTACTTTCTGGCAGACATGCCTGGAAGTGTTATCCAGGAAGTCCCCCGGCGCATCTCCATTATTTTCTTTGCACTGAACTTCGTCACCATTTCAACACTGGTGTATCTGTCCTTGCGCTTCACCTTATTGATGAGAGAACGTGCCAGAGCACAATTGATTGAAGCTCATGCCGCCCTGGAGGCCACGCATCACGAACTGGAAGCAGAACAGGAACGCTCCGAAAAACTGCTGCTCAACGTTCTTCCCGCACCTGTCGCGCATCGCCTGATGCACTCAGATGACATAATCGCAGACCGTTTCCCTCATGCAACGGTGTTATTTGCCGATATCGTCAACTTTACAGAACTAGCGTCGAATCGATCTCCTGCCGACGTGTTTTCTCTTCTCAATCATATCTTCAGTCAGTTTGATGAGTTTGCGGAAAACTACGGTCTGGAAAAAATCAAGACCATTGGAGATGCTTATATGGTTGCAGGTGGCCTCAATGACGGTGTTGATAACGCTTGTGTCGCCGTGGCAAGGCTTGCGCTGGACATGCGTGACTGGCTCAAGACCATGACACACCCGACGATTGGCAATCTTAAAGTGCAGTTACGAATCGGCATGGCCACGGGCCCGGTGGTTGCAGGTGTCGTTGGCAAGAAAAAATTTATTTATGACATCTGGGGCGATGTGGTCAACCTTGCTAGCCGGATCACTGCAGAAGGAGAACCTGGCGAAATCCAGTGTGATCGCACGGCTTATCAGCTTCTGCAAGATCAGTTTGTACTTAATGGCCCGGACAATGTTTTTTTAAAGGGGAAAGGCGCCGTGGATGTTTGGCAACTGATAAAGAGACGTTCGTCACACGACGCTCCAGATAGCACAGCAGGAATATAAAACAAACAGATACAATTACGTTTATCACTGAAATGAGCCAATTGTCAGAAACGAGGTTCACATTGAAGCAAAATCAGTTAATCGGTTTCGTGTGATATTTTTGGCACTTGTAGATAAATTCAACGCTTTTGCGGCGTATGCAGCTTGATTGTTAAATGACCTCAATGCTGTAATGCAAACAAATGACCATGCAGGGCTTCTAATGATGAAAAAGCAACAACAATCCGGGTTTACCTTAGTCGAGATCGCAATCGTATTGGTGATCGTTGGCCTGCTGTTGGGTGGAGTGCTCAAAGGACAGGAAATCATCAATAGCGCTAAGGCTAAAGCCGTAATCAATGATTTTCGTAATACTGCAACCATGATGGCTGCCTATCAGGATCGTTATCGCGCACTGCCTGGCGATGATCCTAATGCTGTAGCGAATTTCGGGGTAACAGCCAAGAATGGAAATGGAGATGGCCGCATAGATGGTCCATGGTATTCCAGTACCTTTACAGACACTGAATCAGTTCGTTTTTGGCAAGACTTGCGGCTGGCAAATCTTGCCTCTGGTAGCACAGAAGCACCTACTGCAGCCAATATCGAGAGCTGGCTTCCAAAGAATTCAGAAGGGGGGCATATTGGCATCACCACGGGAATTGGTGCAACCAGCAGCCAGCGCCCCACAGGTTTAAGTGCCAGCATAAATGGCCGTCATTTCATCTGCCAAGACAACCTTGATGGCCGCATTGCACAACAAGTTGATACTGCACTGGATGATGGCAACCCTTTGACTGGCTCTGTGGGTGTTATTTTGCAGAAAGCCCCAGCAACTCCTGTCACGTCGGCTCCTATTGCAGGTGAAACATATATCGTTTGTTATGGCATCTAATTAATTTAGGTTTTTCATATAAAAAAGCGAACCCATATGCGGGTTCGCTTTTTTATATGGGTTCTTATCCATCACCCACCGCAGCCAGTACTCTTTCATATCGCATACCTCAGGCAATGATACCCATAGGTCAGGTTGAGAAAACGATCAGCACGTCACCAAAAAAGCCTCCCCCTTGTAAGCTTAGTCTTGCCTAATTTTGCGAATTACTCAGGATTGATTAACTGCTTTACCAAACTATATTTTTAAGTTCAAAACACATAAAAACCACTACATTATTTGATTTATTCAACCTTATAAATCATTCAAAAATCACTCGCCTTGCAATAATCTCATTTCCACAATCGCTAGATCCGTTGGTACTCCTAGCAACACCACTACATCTCCAGCAATAAAGCGTGTTTCAGGCGTCGGCTCTACCACTCGAATACCACGCCGGCGCACAACCGAGACCTTCACTCCCAGCGCCTCAATCTCCAGTTCTTCGATAGATCGATCCACCGCATAAGCGCCTGCCTGCAAAGTCAGGGAATGCAGACGCGGCAATGTCGCTTCTGATTCATCATCAACATCTGACACGCCAGGATAAAAGCCTTTCATCAGGCTGTATCGCTGCCCACGCACTTCTCTGACGCGGCGCTGTACACGCAGTAAAGGCACGCCTATCAACGCCAAGGTATGCGATGCCAGAACAATCCCAGTTTCGAGCATTTCCGGCACCACTTCTGCTGCCCCAGCCCGGATAAGCTGATCCATATTCCGTTCATCGGCCACACGCGCCACGATGGGCATATCGGGACGCAGAGCCTGCACGTGATGCATCACTTTGAAGGTAGCGTGAATATCGTTGAATGAGATGACAACGGCACTGGCTCGTGCAACCCCTGCTGCAATCAGCGTTTCACGTCGTGACGAATCGCCATAAACCACTGTATCTCCGCCCGCAGCGGCCTCACGTACCCGATCGGGATCAAGATCCAGCGCCACATAACTGACATTTTCCTGTTCCAGCAAGCGCGCGAGATATTGGCCGCTGCGCCCAAACCCACAGATCACGACATGCTTTTCAGTCGAAATGGATTGCGAGGCCACTTTGGTCAGTTCCATGGAGCGCATCAGCCATTCAGAGGCAACAAAGCGCATCACGATTTTGTCGCTGACCTGCACAATCAAAGGCGCCAGCAGCATGGACAAAACCAGCGCCGCCACCACGACCTGTAGAAAGTTATGGGCAATCAGATTCAAGTCATTGGCCTGGGTCAGCAATACAAAACCAAACTCTCCGCCCGCACATAGCCAAAGGCCTGTTCGTACAGCAGGGCCGGTGGTGCGTTCCATCAGTTTTGATGCGCCAAAAACCACTATGAATTTGAGCAACACAAAAACAATCAGCAGGCCCAGAACTGCCAACGCATTGCTGAAAATAACCTGCACATCCAGGAACATCCCTACCGTGATCATGAAGAAGCCCAGCAGGACATCACGGAAAGGCTTGATGTCCTCTTCCACTTCATAACGGTATTCGGTTTCGGAAATCAGCATGCCAGCCAGGAAAGCGCCCAGAGGCATGGACAGGCCCGCGCTTTCTGTGACCCAGGCCAGTCCCAGCGTGATCAGCAGGATGTTAAGCATGAAGAGTTCAGAGGACTGACGGCGCGCCACGATATGAAACCACTTGCGCATCAGGCGTTGGCCGAAAAACAGCAGAACAGCCAACACCACCGTAGCTTTCAACGCGGCGACCAGCAAAGTCATCGCCAGCTTTTCGGGTGGTTGGGAAATGGCCGGCAGCAAGATCAGCAGGGGAACAACCGCTACGTCCTGAAAGAGGAGAACACCGATGACCTGCCGACCATGAGAAGCATCCAGCTCGAGACGATCCGCCAGCAGTTTTGACAAAATAGCGGTTGAAGACATGGCCAGCGCGCCGGCGGCGGCAAAACTTTCTGCGCCCCTCATGCCAATCAGCATGCCCAAACCGGTCAAGACCACCATTGACCCCACTACCTGTGCGCCGCCCAGGCCGAATACCAGCCGCTTCATGGCAAACAGCCGTGGCAGCGAGAATTCAAGCCCAATGGAGAACATCAGGAAGACCACGCCAAACTCGGCCAGGTAACGCGCCTGATCACTGTCAGGAACCAGTCCGGCTCCGTGCGGCCCCAAACTTGCACCAACCAGTAAGTAGGCCAGCACAGGAGGAAGATTCATACTGCGAAAAAAAGCCACCGCGAACACTGTCGTGGCTAGCAGAATCAAAACGAGAGAGAGGGAAGAGTGGTGCATGGAGTTATGCCAATTTCCCCAACAGAAAGGACAGCCACGCTATCGGGGTTTTATGCTTTGTTTTGTTATACTTGCGTAATAGTCTAACTCAATGTTCTTCGTAATCAGAGAAGACTATATAAAAAAATGATGAGTCCTGTTGTTCTTTTAATTTCTGAATAGTTGAAGAGAAAAACGGCCAGGTCTGCTCCTTCTTCAACCTGTTGATCTGTTTATTAACCTGCTTACTGACCTGCTTGTTTGATCCGCTTGCTGAACTACTCTCCATTCAAAATGTTTGAATAACATTTTCGCTATCAATCCAGTCATTACTATTCATGTCTTCTCACACCCCCTCTTCGGCTCCCCTGACTGTTGGCCCTGCCGCGATTGATCTGGCACGCAAAGTATTGGAGATTGAATCTGCTGCCGTGGCAGCCTTGAGCAGCCGTCTGAATGACTCCTTCCTGACTGCATTACAGATTATTTTGAATAGTCGTGGTCGGGTGATTGTTAGTGGCGTAGGCAAGTCTGGCCATATCTCGCGAAAAATTGCTGCAACACTCGCTTCGACTGGCACACCCGCCTACTTTGTGCATCCTGGTGAAGCCGCACATGGTGATCTGGGCATGATCCAGCCAGATGATGTCTTTATTGCCCTCTCCAACTCTGGTTCCACCAGCGAGTTACTGGTCATTGTTCCTGTTATCAAGCGCATGGGTGCCAAGCTGATCGCCATGACGGGCAATCCTGATTCTCCTTTAGCCAAGCTGGCGGATGCGCATCTGGATGCAGGCGTCACGGAAGAAGCCTGCCCTCTGAACCTCGCCCCCACAGCCAGTACCACAGCAGCACTGGCACTAGGTGATGCCCTGGCGGTTGCCCTGCTGGAAGCGCGTGGTTTTGGCCCCGAAGATTTCGCCCGCTCTCATCCAGGCGGGGCGCTGGGACGTCGCCTGCTGACTCATGTGCGCGATATCATGCGCAGTGGAGAACAGATTCCTTGTGTTCCAGTGAACGCCAGCTTCAGCGAAGCCTTGCTGGAAATATCGCGCAAAGGAATGGGAATGACCGCCATTTGTGATGAGAACCAGAAGGTAAAGGGTATTTTTACGGATGGCGATCTGCGCCGTCTCTTGGAACGCACGGGCAATATTGCAGCTTTACGCATCGACGAAGTGATGCACGCCAACCCACGTTCCATTTCACCAGACGCGCTGGCAACCGAAGCGGCGGAAATGATGGATAGATATCGTGTCAGCCAGATACTGGTAGTCGATGCACAGGGAGTTCTGGTTGGCGCGCTCAATACCCATGACCTGATGAATGCAAAGGTTATCTGATGAAAACACATGCCAATGCCCGCCATATCCGTTTGATGGGATTTGATGTCGATGGCGTGCTGACGGATGGTCGCCTGTACTTCACGCCCAATGGTGAAGAAATCAAAGCTTTCTCCAGCCTGGATGGTCATGGCCTGAAAATGCTGATGAACGCAGGCATTGAAGTGGCCATCATCACTGCCCGCCGCTCACGAATGGTGGAATTGCGCATGCAGAACCTGGGGATTACCGAATTCAGCCAGGGGATTGAAGACAAACTGACGGCCATGCAGCAACTGTGTCAGCGCAAAGGGCTGGAATTGTCAGAGGTCGGTTATATGGGGGACGATCTGCTGGATTTGCCCGTACTCAGTTCCTGCGGTTTTTCAGCCACCGTTGCCGATGGTTATGACTTTGTCCGGCAACATGTTGATTATGTGACCCAAAGACAAGGCGGTCAGGGTGCCGTGCGGGAAGTTTGCGACGTAATACTGGCTTCACAGGGTAAACTGGACGACATGCTGGCTTCTTACCTACGCACACCTGAATGAAACACGCTCACGCATTATTTCCCTTGCTGGTTGCCGCGCTGCTGGCCATTGCCTCCTTCTGGCTGGCCTATGTCGTGCAACATGAGCGTCCAGGCGGCAATGCAGGAGCCATGCGCCACGACCCGGATACCATCATCACCCGGTTTGAGATCGACCGGTTTGATAAAACCGGACGTCTGCAATCTCACCTCGATGCCAAGGAACTGCGCCATTACCCGGATAATGACACCGGCGATCTGGATGAACCCAAGGCCACCTTCAACGATCCCAAACGGCCCATGGTATGGACCAGTGATCGTGCAACAGGAAATAACGAAACCCAGGTTCTTACCCTGATCGGCAACGTCCGGGGCGTTCGCCCTGCCACAGCGGAACGCCCTGAGCAGGTGATGACGACAGAAGAACTGACCATCATGGTCGACGACGAAACTGCCCAGACTGACAAACCCGTGGTTTTCACACAGGGACAATCGCGTATCGATGCAATCGGCGCACAATGGGATAACCTCAATGGCGTCCTGCAACTGCAACAGGTGCGCTCTACTCTTTACAAGACTGATAAGAAATGAAATTCACACAACTTTCCTTGGTTCTCTTGCTGGGCTGCCTGCCACTTGCCAGTTGGGCTGAACGTGCGGACAAAGACAAACCCGTCAATATTGAAGCCGACAAGCTGACCGTCGATGACAAAAACAAGGTTCAGATATTCGAAGGTCGGGTCAAACTCACCCAGGGCACCATGCAGATCCTGGCCAACAAGGTGGTCGTCACGCAGGATGCCGAGGGTTTTCAAAAAGGAACCGCCACAGGTGGTGAAGGTGGCCTGTCCCGCTTCAAGCAAAAACGCGAAGGCCGTGATGAATATATTGAAGGAGAAGCCGAACGCATTGAATACGATGGAAAAACCGATACCGCCCAACTGTTTATTCGCGCTTTCGTCAAAAGCGGCACAGACCAGGTTCGCGGCCAATATATTCGTTACGATGGCGTCACCGAGAACTATCTGGTGACTAACGGACCTAACGCCAGCGTGGTGGAAGGCGGCAGCCGGGTTACCGCTACCATTCAGCCCAAGCGTTCTGCCGGACAATCGGGGCCTGCTGCACAGCCTGGTTCAAAAGCTTCATCTGCCCCGGCCACGCAATCCGTACCAGCCAGCAAATCACCATGATGCAGCGCATCTATTGCAAAATACAAAAACGATAGAACCAATACAAGCTATTGTTATATAAGAAAATAAAAATAAGTGAATTCCTATTGCACTGCACAAATTTTGTTGACACACAAAAAAAACTCTTTATAATCGCAATTGTTGCACTGCAGCATAACTGACTGAATCAAAGATGTTGCAGACTAAATTGATTGATTCAAAAAGGAGATCCTCCATGTTTACCGCCCCCGAGCAACTGTCCGCCGCCAACAAAGCCACTATCGAAGCCCTGCTGACCATTGCGAACGCCTCATTTGCCAGCGCAGAAAAAATCGCTGCCCTGAACGTCAATGTTGCTCGCAGCATGCTTGAAGACAGCGTCACCAACACCAAAACCCTGCTGGCCGCCAAAGACGTGCAGGAACTGGTCACTTTGCAAGCCACCCTGGCACAACCTGTGCTGGAAAAATCTGTTGCTTACGCTCGCAACGTGTACGAAATCGCCAGCCAGGCGCAGGAAGAAATCGCCAAGATTCTTGAATCGCAACTGGCCGATGCCAACAGCAATGTTGCCAACGCATTGGACAAAGCTGCCAAGTCCGCACCGGCTGGTTCCGATGTAGCTGTCGCAGCCGTCCGCTCGGCTCTGGCTGCAGCCAACTCTGCTTATGACAACATGAGCAAAGCTGCCAAGCAAGTGGCTGAAATCGCTGAAGCCAATGTGGCTGCTGCGACCAACGCTACGGTTAAAGCAGTCAATGTTGCCAAGGCCGGTAAAAAAGTTTCCTGAGTTTTAGCTGGCCTGCATCGCAAGGTCTCCCTCGGGCCTTGCAAAGAAAAAGCCCTGACTGTTCAGTCGGGGCTTTTTCTTTGTCTCCACCCTGGTGTGTTTTCAGGGTCAGTTTTTTGGAAGTTCTTCCCTCTGCGAAACCTGTTACCCCTTGTATGCTGAAATAAGATTTCAAAGAATGAGAATAAAGA
>JAAFCF010003217.1:667-10687 GCA_013389785.1 Helicorthomorpha holstii
GCCATTCGATGAAATGGCGGGTTGGCATCAACACTGACCTGTTGGTGTTTTTCAGCATCACTGTTGGGGTGCATGGCCTGCGGGCTGCACTGTTTTTGGGATGACGGCAGCAGTCAGGGGACTGTCTTGCCATTGGTTTTAAATCAATTGGGAGAGAAGCAATGAACGATCTTGATTACGGGCTGCGCCAGTTGTGCCTGCACAACCGGGATGGCAGTTTTAAAACGCAGGGTGACCGCTGGACGATGCTACGGTTGATGAGTGGGCAACTGTTCGAAGGAGGTTTTCGCGGGATGACGCCGCATTCGATCAAGGCCAAGCACGTGGCCTATCTGCTGCAACGCTGGCAGCAGGAGTCACTGAAAGCGGGAACACTGAAGAACCGGATGTCAGCGATTCGCTGGTGGTTGCAGAAGGTGAATAAAGCGCATCTGATTCCGAGGGAGAACGCCGCGCTGGGCATTCCGAACAGACATCATGTGTCGGAAGTCAGCAAGGCGAAAGAATTGGATGAACAAAAGCTCCGGGCAATCAAGGATGAGTGTGTCCGCATGTCGTTACGCTTGCAGGCTGCTTTTGGTCTGCGCCGGGAAGAGTCCATCAAGTTCCAACCTGCCTGGGCTGACCGGGGCGACCATATCCAGCTCAAGCCGTCCTGGTGCAAGGGCGGGCGTGGGCGCAGCATTCCGCTGCTGACGCAGGAGCAACGCGCGGTGCTCGATGCAGCGCATTGGCTGGTGGGCAAGGGGTCGCTGATCCCGCCCAATAAGCACTATATCCAGCAGGAGAATCGCTACGATGGCGCTTGCAACGCAGTGGGATTGAACAACATGCATGGTCTGCGACATCGCTATGCGCAGCAACGGTATCAGACACTGATGGGAATCCCATGCCCGCACGCGGGTGGGCCGCATCGGAAAGCGCTGACGCCTGAGCAGCGGATCAGGGATACGTGGGCACGGCAAACTATTTCCAATGAATTGGGGCATGGTAGGCTGGATGTGGTGGCGACGTATATCGGCAGCTAGCAGGCGGGATAGTTCTGTACTGCTGCACGAAAATTGATTTTGGGCCAAATCAATTTCCACAGAACGGTACAGCATGCTGTTGATCCGAAGTCAAGCATCAATACAAAACCGGGGCGTTTGCATTGTTGATGCGGGGCGGCATCAACAATGCTGCAAGGCGGATTTCGCATTCTTTTGCACGTCAACATAAAAAATGGGGGACCCTATGGCCCCCCGTTTTTATGGGTTAATCAGATTGCTGCTTCAGCCCTATGCTTACTGCGGCCTCTGCAACCGTTCATTGACCCAGGCGTCAATTTCCTGCGAGTCCCAGCCGACGGCGCGAAGGCCGATACGGTGGTGTTGCGGGAACTGGTTCTCGCGCATCATCCGGTAGATGTTGGCCTTTTTGAAGCCAACACGTTCTTCTACTTGGCGGATGCGCAGGATACGGCGGGTCGTTTCTGTCAACATTTTGTTCAGCATAATAAAACTCCTCATTAAATACACACCATTTGTGTGCATGAACATTGGAGCTTTTTTGCGTTTTTGCATCCACAATCAAATTGATGTTGGTGCCGTAGATTTGATTTTTTCGCTTGCATAAAAATAAAAAGACGGCCAGGGAAATCCATGGCCATCCATAACGGGTTGAATCACCTCAATTTGTTTTTTTCAACTGCTCATCGATCCATGCATCTATATCCCGCGAGTCCCAACCAATCGCACGAATACCAATGCGCGTCGGTGGAGGGAACTTGTTCTCGTTGAGCAGCTTGTAGATATGAGACCGCTTGAAGCCGATGCGGGCTTCGACATCGCGGATGCGCAGGATGCGGCGCGAGATGGTTTCGACAGGATGGTTTTTCATAGTCAGACCTCATTAGAGTTAAAGGGTCTGGGTATTGAATAATCTGTCTTATCGCAGAACCATCAGAAATCCGGAATCGGCGCGTTCGCATTTATTTTGCTGGAAACGGCGCAGGCATCGTTTCCTTGTACTGCACGATATAGCCATCCACCAAATCCGCCCAATCCTGCAAGAGTTGTCGGCGCTGCTCGGCGTATTCTGCCTTGTTATAAACGGCCCGCACGCCTTGCTGTTCGTGCGCCAACGCCTTTTCGATCACGTCCGAGTTGTAGCCCGCCTCGTGCAGATGGGTAGAAGCAGTCCGGCGCATGTCGTGGAGGGTGAAATCCTCCAACGGCAAACCCTGTTGCTGCGCAAGTTCGATGGCGTGATTGGCGGCGCGGTTGAGCGAACTGCCAGCGATGGAACCATAGGCCGATTGACCGTAGCTGGGCAGGACGTATTTGGAGCCGCTGGCGAGGATGTGCAATTGCATGAACAGGTCGAGTGCCTGATGCGAGAGATAGACGATGTGCGGACGGCCCGCACCCTGGCGACTGGCTTTCATGCGCTCGGCGGGGATCAGCCATTCCATGGTCTTGAAATCGATTTCATCCCACGTCGCGCCAATTAATTCCGTCTTGCGCACCATCGTCAGCATCAGAAGCCTGAGCGCCACCTTGAAGGCGGGCGAGGTCTTGGCGTTTTGCAGCACGTTGAAGAAGATGCCGATCTCACGCGGCGACAAGGCACGGTCGCGGGGCGTGAAGGTGGCGATGGTCGAGGGTGCAATGTAATCCGCCGGATTGTCGCACTGGATGCCGCGTGCCTTGGCGTAGGTGAAGACCATGCTGACGATGTCGCGTGTCTTGACGGCGGCAGCGGCGGCACCGCGTTCCTTGATTTTCTCGCAATGGCGGCGCAACAAGTCGGGGCCGATCTCCTGGAAAGTGCGTTTGCCGAACTTGGGCAACACATCGCGCTCGATAATGCCTTCCATGATGCTGCGCGTGCTGTCCTTGTAGCGGGCGTCCTTGAACCAGCGCTCCAGCCATTCGCCGAAGCTTGATGATTTGGTCAGATCCTTCTGCTTTTGTTTTTCTTCGGATGGAGAGATGCCTTGAAGGATGAGTTTCTTGGCCTCTGTCAGCTTCTCACGCGCTTCCGCCAGAGAAACAATTCCGTATTTGCCAATGGCCAGCGTTTCGCGCCGCTCATTGATGCGATAGTCATAACGAAAAGAAATGGTCCCCGAAGGCAGGACCGCGACGTACAGGCCGTCACGGTCCGCCAGCTTGTAGAGTTTGTCTCTGGGCTTGAGGGACTTGAGCTTGGTTTCAGTCAGCATACGAGCCTCCGCTTTCGATTGATACCGTCACGTTCAAACGGTATAAATCGAAATATAGCATGAGGCTAAAAAATATACCGTCAAAAATTACGGTATCTGCTTGCGGCTCTTGGCATACAGCCTTAATCCATAGCAATCAAAAATAGCGTTTAATTATTTGATTTTTAATGATTTACTGTACGATTTTGAATCACTATGGACGCCAAGTCATCACTCCCACTCGATCGTTGCAGGCGGTTTTCCTGATACGTCATAGACCACCCGATTAATGCCGCGGACTTCGTTGATGATGCGATTGGAAACTTTGCCGAGCAGATCGTGCGGCAGATGCGCCCAGTGAGCCGTCATAAAGTCTTGAGTTTGCACAGCACGTAGCGCAGTGACATATTCGTAAGTGCGGCCATCTCCCATAACACCCACGCTCTTGACCGGCAAAAATACTGCAAATGCCTGACTGGTGAGTTCATACCAGTTCTTACCCGAATGAGGATCAATTGTTTTGCGCAGTTCTTCAATGAAGATGGCATCCGCATGCCGCAGCAGGTCAGCAAATTCCTTTTTCACTTCGCCCAGAATACGAACGCCCAAACCAGGGCCGGGGAACGGATGCCGATAGACCATTTCATGCGGTAATCCCAGCGCAATTCCTAGCTCACGCACTTCGTCCTTGAAAAGCTCACGCAACGGTTCCAGCAATTGCAAGTGCAAGGTATCAGGCAAGCCTCCAACATTATGATGACTCTTGATGGTGGTGGCTTTTTTGGATTTAGCACCTGCCGACTCAATGACATCAGGATAGATAGTGCCTTGTGCCAGCCATTTGGCCTGGCTCAGTTTGGCAGACTCTGCCTGGAATACTTCAACAAACTCCTTGCCGATGATTTTGCGCTTGGCTTCAGGATCTGATACTCCGGCCAGCTTGCTCATAAACTGCTCTATGGCATTGACATGTATCACCTTGACGCCCATGTTGCGCGCAAACATGTCCATCACCATTTGTCCTTCATTCAATCTCAACAGGCCGTGATCGACGAATACGCAGGTAAGCTGATCACCAATAGCGCGGTGAATCAATGCTGCAGCAACCGAGGAGTCCACGCCGCCAGACAAACCCAGAATGACTTCGTCTTTGCCGACCTGCTCACGGATTCTTGCAACAGCTTCGGTAATGTAGTCTCCCATGACCCAGTCGGCACGACAGGCACATATTTCCCGAACAAACCGCTGAATCATTTCCGCGCCACGCGGGGTGTGAGTCACTTCTGGATGGAATTGCACACCATAAAAACGACGATCTTCGTCTGCCATGCCTGCAATCGGACATGCTTCGGTCGAAGCCATCGATTTAAAACCAGGTGGCAGTTCAGACACTTTATCGCCATGACTCATCCACACTTTGAGCATGCCATGCCCTTCAGTTGTGTGGAAATCTTCAATGCCATCGAGCAGCTTGGTATGGCCACGAGCCCGAACTTCAGCATAGCCAAATTCGCGCGTTTGACCGGCTTCAACCTTGCCCCCCAATTGCATGGCCATGGTTTGCATACCGTAGCAAATTCCTAAAACAGGAATGCCGAGTTCAAACACTAGAGCAGGAACTTTGTCTGTCGATTCTTCATAGGCTGACATATGGCTGCCAGACAGGATGATGCCTTTCAGCTGTCCATCGGCATGGTATTGGCGAATGAATTCTTCTCCTGCATCTGCGGGATGAATTTCGCAAAATACATGCGCCTCACGGACACGGCGGGCGATCAGTTGCGTAACTTGGGAACCGAAATCGAGAATAAGTATTTTGTCGTGCATAGCCTAGTGTGAGGATAAAAGTTAGGTAGATGAAAAGGATGCAAACCACGCCGCTCTGCTAATCATGTACCAGAGCCGGTCATTTAGTAATGATATTGAAGGTTGTTTATATTAAACAACATCAACAAATACCATTGTTTTGATATTGAAAATAATCATTTCAAATAAAGAAAAGCCGGCATTTTGCCGGCCTTTTCTGATTCAACACAACATCAACTCACATGATAGTTAGGTGCTTCACGCGTAATCTGTACGTCATGAACATGTGATTCCCGCATTCCAGCAGAAGTGATCTCCACGAACTGGGCTTTCTGTCGCATTTCATCAATAGTGTGGCATCCGACATAACCCATCGAGGCGCGTAGTCCACCTATTAATTGATGAATCACGGCAGCAACAGGACCTTTATAGGGCACCCGGCCTTCTATGCCTTCTGGAACGAGTTTATCAACATTGGCATCAGACTCCTGGAAATAACGGTCTGCTGCGCCTTGTTGCATCGCGCCGAGAGATCCCATTCCACGATAGGCTTTATAGGAGCGACCCTGGAATAACACTGTTTCACCGGGCGCTTCTTCGGTGCCCGCAAACAATCCACCGAGCATGACACTGTATGCGCCTGCTGCAATGGCTTTTGAAATATCGCCCGAATAGCGGATACCACCATCCGCAATGAGAGGCACGCCAGCATTGAGCAGCACACGAGCTACATTATCAATGGCAGAAATCTGTGGCACGCCTACACCTGCCACAATCCGTGTCGTACAGATGGAGCCAGGGCCGATACCCACTTTCACCGCATCAGCGCCCACATCGACCAGTGCTTTTGCAGCATCGCCTGTTGCAATATTGCCGCCAATCACTTCTACATGAGGGAATGTCTTCTTCACCCAACGCACACGGTCGAGTACACCTTGTGAATGCCCGTGGGCAGTATCCACGACGATCACATCAACGCCGGCCCCCGCCAGTTTTTCGCAGCGTTCTTCTGTTCCTGCCCCAACACCTACAGCAGCACCTACCCGCAAACGGCCGTGATCATCTTTCGAGGCTAATGGGTGCTCGGTAGATTTAAGAATATCCTTAACTGTCACCAGCCCGTATAACTCGCCAGAATCCTTCAACACCAGCACTCGCTCAAGGCGATGCTTATGCATCAAGGCTTTGGCATCCTCCAGTGAAGTCCCCTCCTTAACTGTCACTAGACGGTCACGCGATGTCATCACTGCAGAAACAGGCTGGTCGAGATTAGTTTCAAAACGCAGATCGCGGTTTGTCACAATCCCCACCACTTTTCCATGATCAACCACCGGCACACCAGAGATTTTATGTGACCGTGTCAATACAAGTACTTCACGTACGGAAAGATCAGGAGAAATAGAAATTGGATCGCGCAAAACGCCAGACTCAAAGCGCTTAACGCGCGCAACTTCCAAAGCCTGCTGCTCGGGCGGCATGTTTTTATGGATAATACCGATACCGCCTTCCTGCGCTAAAGCAATTGCCAAGCGCGACTCTGTCACAGTATCCATGGCAGAGGAAACAAGCGGAATATTGAGCTGAATTTTGCGAGTCAGGCGACTGGCAAGACTAACATCGCGGGGGAGTACATCAGAATGGGCTGGAACCAGCAAAACATCATCAAAAGTTAATGCTTTTTGAAGCAACTGCATGTTTTGTCCTTTCGGGCAAAGGACTATTATATACAGCCAGAAGAAACTTGGGAATCTGTATTTTCTCAACGAAAAGATTCTCATCTGCACAAGATATAAAAATCAGCTTTATTTTTTGGAAATTGTGTCGCGGTTCATATCGCAGTGTTCAATCACAATAGATCATTGACACTGGAAGAACCGCTTCCAAGGGAGCATACATATGATGAAACACAGCCTGCTGGCACTTATCCTGACTTTCACTGCATCCGTCACCTCTGCCGAAATTTATACATGGAAAGATTCCAGTGGTCAGATTCACTATTCTGATACACCTCCAGCAGGTGTCGTGACAAAATCCTCTCGGTCTGCTCCAGCATCTGGCCCCTCCCTTGACCATGCTGACAGCAATAGCAGTGCTCCTACAGCATCCTCTGCTCCAAAAGAAAAATCGTGGGTTGAAAAAGACCAGGATTTCCGGCAACGGCGAGCCTCTGAAGCAGAGAAAGCTACCAAGCAAAAAGAAGAAGATGCAAAAAAACAAGAGCTTGCCAAACGCTGCGAAGGGATGCGTGCCAGCTTGGCTGCACTGGAAAATGGAGCACGTTTGGGGATGGCCAACAGTAAAGGACAAATTGAACCCATGACAGATGATAAGCGGAAAGTAGAAGCAGATCGTTTGCGTACTCAAATCGCAGAGGGCTGCAAATAGACCTACTACTTTTTTCCAAGTACAAAATAAAAAAGCGCCTGACCGGCGCTTTTTTTATGGACTCAACAATCTCTTAAACAACAGGAGGTGTTTCCCCATTGGGTACAGAAGGAGTTCCTTCACTTAACAGAGCTTTCATCGACAACCGGATCTTACCTTTATCGTCAGTTTCCAGCACTTTGACACGAACCTGCTGACCTTCCTTGACATAGTCACCTACATTATTGACGCGCTCATTGGCAATTTGCGAAACGTGCAATAGCCCATCACGCCCAGGCAGAATATTGATGATTGCGCCAAAGTCCAGCAAACGAACAACGGTGCCCTCATAAATCTTGCCAATTTCCACTTCTGCAGCAATTTCCTCGATGCGTTTTTTCGCGAGTTCAGCTTTAGCCTGATCTGCTGAAGCAATAGTCACGGTGCCGTCATCCTGAATATCAATCACAGTACCCGTTTCTTCGGTCAGTGCGCGAATCACTGCGCCACCTTTCCCGATGACATCACGAATCTTCTCTGGATTAATCTTCATTGTCATCATGCGGGGAGCAAATGCAGACAGCTCTTCACGGGCACCCGTCACGGCATCTTTCATCAAATTCAGAATATGCAGACGCCCTTCTCGAGCCTGTTCCAAAGCCTTATTCATGATGGCTGGATTGATACTGTCGATTTTCAGATCCATCTGGAGTGCCGTAATCCCCTGCTCGGAACCTGCCACCTTGAAGTCCATATCGCCCAGATGATCTTCATCGCCCAGAATGTCTGTCAGTACCGCAAAACGGCCACCCTCCTTGATCAGGCCCATCGCAATACCTGCAACGTGGGTCTTCAATGGTACGCCCGCATCCATCATGGACAATGAGCCACCACAAACCGAAGCCATTGAGCTGGAACCGTTCGACTCCATGATTTCGGAGACTACCCGAATGGTATAGCCAAACTCTTTATCTGTCGGCAATGCTGCCACTAATGCACGTTTGGCCAGGCGTCCATGCCCGACTTCTCTGCGTTTGGGTGAGCCAACGCGACCACACTCGCCAGTTGCATAAGGAGGCATGTTGTAATGCAACATAAAACGCTCTTTATATTCGCCAGCAATCGCATCAATAATCTGCTCGTCGCGTCCAGTTCCCAGGGTTGTCACCACCAGAGCCTGAGTTTCTCCACGTGTAAACAAAGCAGAGCCATGAGTGCGTGGCAATACCCCTGTCCGAATACTGATGGGACGCACAGTACGGGTATCACGGCCATCAATACGCGGCTCTCCGCTCAAAATACGGCCACGAACAATACGAGCTTCCATTTCAAACAGCATGTTTTTAACATCTGCATCAGTCGGAGCACCCTCTTCACCTGTACACAAAGCAGCAATTGCCTGCTTACTGATTTCGGATAGACGCGCAGAGCGTTCGGACTTGGCAGTAATACGGAAAGCCTCTTCCAGTCCTGATTTTGCAACAACATCCAGTTTTTCTTGCAATGCCAGATTTTTAGCTGGGGCCGTCCAATTCCACTCAGGCTTACCAGCTGCTTCGACCAGTTCATGAATAGCCTGAATAACCGTTTGCATCTGCTGATGGCCAAAAACAACAGCACCCAGCATGATCTCTTCCGACAACTCCTGGGCTTCCGACTCAACCATCAAAACACCCGCTTCTGTACCCGCCACAACCAGATCCATTTGGCTATCTGCCAATTGAGAAATTGTGGGGTTCAGAATGTACTGTCCATCCTTATAACCAATACGGGCGGCACCAATCGGGCCATTGAATGGTATGCCAGACACTGCAAGCGCAGCCGAAGCAGCAATCACGGCTGGAATATCACCATCCACTTCGGGATTCAGCGACATTACGGTCGCAACGACCTGCACTTCATTGTAAAAACCATCAGGAAATAGCGGACGGATGGGACGATCAATCAAGCGGGAAGTCAGTGTTTCTTTTTCTGACGGGCGACCTTCACGTTTGAAAAAACCTCCTGGAATACGGCCTGCTGCATAAAATTTTTCAATGTAATCAACAGTCAGGGGAAAGAAATCCTGACCAGGTTTGGGATCTTTAGCTCCTACTACGGTAGCGATAACAACCGTATCATCCATCGACACAATCACTGCGCCATGCGCCTGACGTGCAATTTCACCCGTCTCAAGGGTGACTGTGTGTGCTCCATACTGGAAGCTCTTTTTAATAGCTGTAGGCAATTTGGGAATCCTTTCTCAGGGAGGATAGATAAACCTGAATAGCTGATACTGCAAAACTCATCAATAAAAAAAGCCGCAATGCTCAACAACTGATCTGCAGCAGCAATACCCAGCGTCAAAATGAACAAAAGCCGACGACCCGTCCATAACAGGCGTCGGCTTTACATCAGCGCGTCTGTACCCAAGAAAAATGGGGGCACGCAACCGAATAGAACCATTGGCAAGTTACTTGCGCAAACCCAGACGTTCAATCAGGGCACGGTAACCGCTATAGTTCTTACCTTTCAGGTAATCCAGCAATTTGCGGCGCTGGCTAACCATTTTCAGCAATCCACGACGGGAGTGGTGATCTTTAACATTAGCTTTAAAGTGTTCAGCCAAACCGTTGATACGTGCAGTCAATAATGCAATCTGGACTTCTGGCGAGCCAGTATCACCC
>JAAFCF010003231.1:1032-12854 GCA_013389785.1 Helicorthomorpha holstii
GTGGCATGGTAAAACATAAAAATGACTTAACCAATTGTTTGCCGACCGTTTTTTACAGCCAAAATTGCATCAAAACGCGGTAGGCAGGGCCTGCTGGACGTATAATGACCGGCTGCGTTTTTGCATTTTTCCCGTTCAGAAATCAAAGGCCATCATGTTGTCTTCTACCTCGCCTCAAACCTTGTACCAAAAATTGTGGGACAGCCACGTCGTTCGCGCAGAGCCTGACGGCACTACGCTGCTTTATATCGACCGCCATCTCGTTCACGAGGTGACCAGCCCGCAGGCCTTCGAAGGTCTGCGACTGGCCGGGCGCAAACTGTGGCGCACCAGTTCCATCGTCGCTACGGCCGATCACAACACGCCGACTGATCACTGGGATCAAGGTATTGCTGACCCCATCTCGCGTCAGCAGGTTGAAACGCTGGATTCCAATATCAGTTCGTTTGGTGCGCTGGCGTATTACCCGTTCAAGGACAAACGCCAGGGCATCGTACATGTGATTGGCCCGGAGCACGGCGCGACTCTGCCGGGTATGACAGTGGTTTGTGGTGATTCACATACTTCCACACATGGCGCATTTGCCTGTCTGGCACATGGCATTGGGACTTCTGAAGTCGAGCATGTCATGGCCACGCAATGCCTGATCCAGAAGAAGTCCAAGACCATGCTGGTGCGCGTCGAAGGCGCGTTGGGGAAAGGTGTGACGGCCAAGGATATTGTGCTTTATGTGATTGGGCGCATTGGCACGGCAGGTGGAACGGGTTATGCCATTGAGTTTGCAGGCTCAGCCATTCGCAGTTTGTCGATGGAAGGGCGCATGACGGTCTGCAATATGGCGATTGAAGCCGGCGCACGCGCTGGCATGGTTGCTGTGGATGACAAGACAATTGAATATCTGCGCGGACGTGACTACGCCCCGAAAGGCGAACAGTGGGATCGGGCCGTCACAGCCTGGAAGCATCTGGTGTCCGACCCCGGCGCACAATTTGATCAAGTGGTGGAAATCGACGCCCGCCAGATTGTTCCGCAAGTGACCTGGGGAACTTCTCCTGAAATGGTGATTGGCGTGAATGCCATGATCCCCGATCCGGCTAAAGAGGCTGATCCGGTCAAGCGCAATGGCATGGAGCGCGCGCTCCAATATATGGGTCTGAATCCCAATGTGCCGATTTCCAGCGTCAAGATCGACAAGGTGTTTATCGGCTCGTGTACCAATTCCCGCATTGAAGATCTGCGTGCTGCAGCGGCGGTCGTGCGTGGCCGTTCTGTAGCTGCTAATGTCAAATTGGCGATGGTTGTACCGGGTTCCGGGCTGGTCAAGCGACAGGCTGAGGCCGAAGGGCTGGATAAGGTTTTTGTGGCGGCTGGTTTTGAGTGGCGCGAGCCGGGTTGCTCTATGTGTCTGGCGATGAATTCCGATCGACTGGAGCCGGGCGAGCGTTGCGCATCGACTTCCAACCGCAATTTTGAAGGGCGTCAGGGAGCAGGCGGACGCACTCATCTTGTAAGCCCCGAAATGGCTGCAGCAGCAGCCATTGCAGGCCGATTTGCCGATGTACGTGAAATCCTTTGAACCAGGAGAAAATCATGAAAAAGACAGTTGCTGTGTTTTGTGCCTTGTTTGTTGCCATGTGGACTCTGACGGCCTGTAACACCATGCATGGTTTTGGCAAGGATGTGGAGAAGACGGGGGAAGCGATCCAAAAAGGGGCAGATAAATAATGCAGAAATTTACGGTATTGGACGGTTTGACCGTTCCGGTTGATCGACCCAATGTGGATACAGACGCCATCATCCCGAAACAGTTTCTCAAGTCCATCAAGCGTTCGGGCTTTGGCGTCAATCTGTTTGATGAGTGGCGTTATATGGATGTCGGGCAGCCCGGGCAGGATTGCAGCGCACGGCCTAAAAACCCGGGTTTTTCGCTGAATCAGCCCCGCTATCAGGGCGCCAGTGTATTGCTGGCCCGTGAGAACTTCGGTTGCGGTTCATCCCGTGAGCATGCAGTGTGGGCACTGGAAGATTTCGGCATTCGTTCGGTGATTGCGCCCAGTTATGGCGATATCTTTTTCAACAACAGTTTCAAGAACGGTGTGCTGCCTATTCGTCTGGATGCGGCCATTGTCGATAAGCTGTTTCACGAAGTGCTGGCGACACCGGGGTATCGCCTGACCATTGATCTGCCTGCGCAACTGGTGAGAACGCCTTCTGGCGAAGCTTTCCATTTTGAAATCGACGAGTTCCGCAAGCATTGTCTGGTAAATGGGCTGGATGACATTGGCCTGACTCTCCAGCATGCTGATGAAATTCACGAGTTTGAAGAACGCCGCCGTGCTCAGGCTCCCTGGCTGTTTTCCGCTTAAATAGTGCCGTTTGCGGTTTTCTGATGATTTTTAAGGTTTAGGGAAGTAAATAATTATCAGGGTGTTGCCTGAAATTGATTTGAAAAAATACTCAATGTGAGATGACAAACAAGATGACAAAAAAGATTCTGGTTCTGGCTGGGGATGGAATTGGCCCCGAAATCATGGGTGAAGCACTCAAGGTGCTCAATGCGCTGAAACTTGATATTCAGATTGATACGGCCTTGCTGGGCGGTTGTGCAGTGGATGCAACGGGCGATCCTTATCCCGAAGAAACCCGTGCCAAAGCGCGTGCAGCTGATGCCATTCTGCTTGGTGCAGTGGGTGGCCCGAAGTGGGACAACCTGCCACGCCCGCAGCGCCCTGAGCGTGGTTTGCTGGGGATTCGCAAGGATCTGAATCTGTTTGCCAATCTGCGCCCGGCCATGGTTTATCCACAACTGGCGAGCGCGTCTTCGCTGAAAGCCGAACTGGTTGCCGGGCTGGATATCCTGATCGTTCGTGAGCTGACGGGCGATATTTATTTTGGTGAGCCACGTGGCATTGAAGTGCGCAATGGCGAGCGTGTTGGCTTTAACACCATGATCTATTCCGAATCCGAAATCCGCCGTATTGCGCATGTGGCATTTATTGCGGCTCGCAAACGCAATAAGCGCGTTTGCTCCATCGACAAGATGAATGTGCTGGAAACCACCCAGTTGTGGCGCGATGTAATGGAAGAGGTTGCCAGGGAATATCCGGATGTTGCCTTGTCGCATATGCTGGTGGATAACGCAGCCATGCAATTGGTGCGTAACCCCAAACAGTTCGATGTGATGGTGACGGGCAATATTTTCGGTGACATCCTGTCTGACGAAGCGTCCATGCTGACCGGTTCGATTGGCATGCTGCCCTCTGCGTCATTGGATGAACATGGCAAAGGAATGTATGAACCCATTCACGGTTCGGCTCCTGATATTGCAGGCAAAGACCTGGCCAATCCGCTGGCAACCATCCTGTCGGTCGCCATGATGCTGCGCTACAGTTTGAATGAAGAGGCTGCCGCGAAGCGTATCGAGTCTGCCGTGACCAAAGTACTCGACCAGGGCTTGCGCACAGGCGATATTTGGCAGGAAGGCTTCAAACGCGTTGGAACACGCGAAATGGGCGATGCTGTAGTCGCCGCATTGGTGTAAATTGTTTTGAATAACAGTTGGTTATGGTTGGTGGCGCAGAGAGAAAGGGAATTGTGATGCGTGTTGGTTTCGTAGGTTGGCGTGGTATGGTGGGTTCGGTGCTGATGCAGCGCATGCTCGAAGAAAAAGACTTTGCGCTGGTGGAGCCCGTTTTCTTCACTACCTCCAATATTGGTGGGAAAGGGCCTGATATTGGTCGTGATGTACCAGCACTCAAGGATGCCAAATCCATTGATGCGCTGCGTGAGATGGAAGTCATTCTGACCTGTCAGGGCGGCGACTACACCAACGAAATCTACCCGCAATTGCGCAATGCAGGCTGGAAAGGTTACTGGATCGATGCCGCATCGAGCCTGCGCATGAAAGACGATGCCATCATCGTGCTCGACCCCGTTAACCGTAATGTGATTCAGGATGGACTGAGCCGTGGCATCAAGAACTACATCGGTGGTAATTGCACGGTCAGCCTGATGTTGATGGCACTGGGTGGATTGTTCCAGAACGATCTGATCGAATGGGCGACTTCCATGACTTATCAGGCCGCTTCAGGTGCTGGCGCACAGAATATGCGCGAATTGATCTCCCAGATGGGCCGGATTCATTCCTCAGTTGCCGATTTACTTGAGGATCCTGCTTCTGCGATTCTGGAAATCGATCGCAAAGTTGCACAAACCATGCGTAGTGACGATTTTCCGCGTCAGAATTTCCGTGGCGTGCCACTCGCTGGCAGCCTGATTCCCTGGATTGATGTTCCTGTCGACCAGGGACAAAGCAAGGAAGAATGGAAGGGCGGTGCCGAGGCCAACAAGATTCTGGGACGTCCGGCTTTCCGTGGCCCAGGCAGCATTCCTATTGATGGACTCTGCGTGCGTATCGGCGCCATGCGCTGCCATAGCCAGGCCATGACCATCAAGCTCAAGAAGGATATCCCTCTTGATGAACTGACCGACATCATCGGCAAGGCCAACGACTGGGTTCGTGTCATTCCCAATGAGCGTGAGCGTTCTGAGCGTGAATTGACGCCGACTGCGGTGACAGGTTTCCTGCATGTCCCTGTTGGACGTTTGCATAAACTGGCGATGGGGCCGGAGTACCTGGGCGCATTCACCGTGGGTGACCAATTGTTGTGGGGAGCGGCCGAACCATTGCGTCGCATGCTGCGAATACTGATCGAACAATGATAATTTCGTAGGAATACTGATAAACAAAGGAAAATTGGCATTTTTCTGCCAAATAATTCCAATTTGTTTTGGGATAATCGTTATACGATCCAGAGGCTCTTTAATGGCTTGTTTGTTTAATGGGCCTCTGGGTTTATTGTAGATATATAAAGCAAGTGCTTAACTTGCAGCAGTAACTCATTGATGTTATTTTGATCCGAGGGGATGAACTCTTGAATTTTTCAATAGTTCATTTGTAAGCAATAATTGCTCTTCCGTTTCTAACCCAAAAGCATAAGTGCTTGGTTTTGCGCACCGCGCCTTTATACCTATGAAAACACCGATTCTTCGCAAAACGCTGCTGGCTGCTTTGATTACCGCAATGGCCGGTTCAGCATCCGCAGCAGGACTGGGCCGTATTAATGTATTCAGTTCCCTTGGGCAACCGCTCAGGGCTGAAGTGGAGATTGCGGCGACTCCCGAAGAAGTCGAAGGCATGTCAGCGAAAATTGCATCTGTTGATGCTTTTTCCCGTGCAAATATCGAATATGTAGGTGAATTGTCGAGCATACGGATGGCCGTCGAACGCCGTCCCAATGGCACGGCTGTCGTCAAGATTTCATCCGACAGAACTTTCAGCGAGCCGTTTGTGGATATGCTGATTGAACTGAACTGGTCGGGTGGGCGCCTGCTGCGCGAATATACTTTCCTGCTTGATCCGGCTGAAATGAGCAGCAAAGCCAAGGCCGCTCCTGTTGCTGTGGATACACCTCGCTCCACAGGAGCAACCAAAACTCCGACTAGAACAAATACAAATTCCACGACCGATACGGGGTCTGGAACAACTGCACGTTCAACGCCTGCTTCTACACCCAAAGAACCTCCTCCCGCTCGTGAACCACGCCAGGCATCAGGTGATGAATATGTGGTGGAACGTGGTGATACCTTGAGATCCATCGCAGAGTCTTATCAGACCGAAGAGGTGACTCGCGATCAGATGTTGGCTGCACTCTATCAAGCCAACAAAAAAGCATTTATTGGTAACAATATCAATAAATTGCGTACAGGTAGCACATTAAAAGTACCTGATACAGAAGCAGTGCAGAAAATATCCAAATCAGCTGCCCGTAAGATTGTGCTGAATGCTTCCAGCTATGAAGCCACTGCACGCAACGCGCCAACGATTGCAGATATCACTCGACCGCAGCAAGATTATGCTGGAAACATTACCCCAGAGGTTAAGCCTCGCCATGAAAACTCACGAGACCACCTTGTTGTGGATCAGACGACTGGGCCAGGCAAAAATCTCTCCAGAGGCAAAGGTATATCTGCTGATATAGCGGCGGATGTCGCAGCAGCAAGAAAAGCCCAGGCTGAAGCGGAGTCTCGTGCCAAGGAACTGGATGCACTCATCGCAGAAAAGCAAAAGCTGATCAATCTGCAAAATGAGCAACTGGCAGTACTTACACAGCAGTTGAAAGAGGCCAAAAGCACTTCGAAAGCGTCAGATCCTGGTAAGTCAATTGTTGCTTCTGGAGAGACTGGATCGAAGACGACACCAGCTCCGAAGCCAGTGGACAATCCTCCACCAGCTGTTCCGCCTAAAGTAGAACCGGTTAAATCTGATTCGGTCAGCAGCAATGCTGCTCAAAGCACTCCTGTTGCAACAACTGAAAGTGCTTCTAAACCAGTAGAGAATCCGGTTGTGCCTTCGACACAATCAGAGGTAGTTGCTTCAGCTTCAGCTCCTGTAAACACTCAGAATTTGACAGTAAAAACAATTGAAAGAACAACGGAATCGGAAGCAATAGCAGAGTCCGCACCAAGGGAAAGACCCATTATTCGGCAATCTGATTCACCACCAATTAAAGAAGAATCGTTCCTGGATTCCTTACTGGATAATCCGTTGATTCTCGCGGGCGGTGCAGGGGTTGTTGCGTTGTTGTTGATTGCTTACGTCATTATGCGTAATCGTCGTCGTCAGCCCCAATCGACGGGGATGACTGAGTCTTCTCAGATGACGGAAGCCTCCATGGCACCTGATTCAGTCTTTGGTCGTGTGGGTGGTCAGACTGTAGATACTAGTACCAGCATGCTGCACACCGACTTCAGCCAGTCCAGCCTGATTTCGATTGACACTAACGAAGGTGTTGATCCGGTTGCTGAGGCGGATGTGTATATGGCTTATGGCCGTGATGCACAGGCAGAGGAAATTCTGCTGGATGCGCGTAAGAGTGATCCGGGACGTTCCAGCGTGATTGTCAAACTGCTGGAGATTTATGCCCAGCGTCAAAGCGTTCAACAGTTTGATGCGTTGGCGAAAGAGCTCTATGCCCACACGGGTGGTTTTGGTGATGAATGGAGCAAGGTTGCAGAGTTGGGACGCAGTCTGAATCCCGCCAATCCGCTTTACCAGCAGGAGTCTTCTGCTGAGCACATTGAAAGTGCTGCTCCCTTTGAACCAGAACAACCGGTTGATGTGCAGCCAGTGAAAAATGTAACGATTCAGGCTCCCGCTCAGGTTCCTGTTGCAGCACAAGCTCCATCGTTTGGCTCTAATTCCAATGATATGGGGGCAACCTGGGCTATGCCCGGTGAGCTGGGACGTATTGCAGGAGGAGATGATCCAACTGCAACGCAACCCGAAACAATTATGCAGGGGCAAAATGGATCATCTTCTGATCCCATGAATCTGGACTTCAATCTGGATCTGGAAATTCCCCAAAGCGAAGAACCTACGACTGAGATGGAAATTCGCGAAGAGGATGAGCCACTGTTTGCACCCACACCTTCGTCAGTAGCACCAAAAATGGGCTCTGTGGAGATGGCTTATTCCAACAGTTTCCTGGCTGGCAATACCAGCCCAACACCTGCTGCGCCTAAAGCTGTTGAACCAGAGCCAGTCTTTGCACCAGAGCAAACCAGTTTTGCTGGAGATGTGACGAGCTTTGCAATGGAAGACCTGGAAAAGACCAATTTTGAAGGCAGCATGATGGACTTCGATTTTGATCTGAGTGGTGAAGTGTCCAAAGCCAAGTCGCCGAATAATAATCTGGGCCTGGATACCATTACGGATACATATTTCAGTGCCAGCGATGTAGTCGGTGATACTGCGACTCGCGGATTGTCAGACACCGCGGTGGTGATGCCCCAGGGAGCTGGTTCTGGAACCTCCGCCATGGAGATCCCCAGTGCAGCAGACCTGGATGATGAAATCAATACTCGTCTGGAGCTGGCCAGGGTTTATCAGGAAACAGGCGATATCGAAGGTGCTCGTGAGCTGCTGGAAGAGGTCATTGCCAGTGGCAAGCCTGCTCAGCAGGAACAGGCCCGTCGTATGTTGAAAGAGTTGGATTGAACATGCGTGTTCTGACAGCTTTCTAAATCCATGCTTCGTTATATTCATCCGGCCGTCCTTGTGACGGCCGGATGCTTTTTTATTCTGTTATTTCAATTGTTGCCCGCGACTGCAGTGATTTTTTGTGCGTCAGGTCTGGCATTGCTGGTGGGCTGTCTTTGTTTTCAACGCTGGTGGCGCATCGTGCGCCGTCTGCGATTCATCTTTCTTGCCTTATTGATTCTGTTCGCATGGCAAACGCCTGGGAGATTGGTCTGGCCTGTGCTGGGCGAGTTCAGCCCAACATGGGATGGTGCATGGTTGGCCTGTGTACAATCGATGCGTTTAATGGGCGTTGCATCGGTGGTTGCATTATTAATGCATAGGCTGACGCCTGTGGCCTGGATTACCGGGATTTATAGTTTGAGTGCGCCGTTGAGGTGGTTGGGGTTTTCGCCTGAACGATTTGCTATTCGCATGCACCTGGTTCTGGCAGGTGTTGAGCAACAAAGCTCTGAACGTCAGGCATTGAAAGATTGGGAGATTCTGCTGGATGATCAGGTTGAGCAGGTCCATACAAATAGGCAAGAAGGTGTCGCCCATCAAAGCTGGACACCCCAGGCGTTGCAGGGAATGGATTACATGTATTTGTGCGTTATGCTCACCCTGGCGATGGGACTGGGATGGTTTTTATGCAAAGGATAGTGCTGGGGCTGGAGTATGACGGACGTGCATTTGAAGGCTGGCAAACACAGCCTCATGGACGCACGGTACAGGATGTCTTGCAATCCGCACTGACTCAGGTGGCAGGTGAGCCGATGAGTGTGGTGTGTGCAGGAAGAACGGATACGGGCGTGCATGCTGCCGTGCAGATTGTCCATTTCGATACGACGGTGAAAAGGCCGTTGACTGCCTGGGTGCGCGGTACGAATGCGAATCTGCCGGAAGGCATTGCCGTCTGCTGGGCGCAGGAGGTGGATGACAGCTTTCATGCCCGTTTTTCAGCACAGGCGCGTCGCTATCGCTATGTCTTGTTGAATCGTAATGTGCGTTCTGCGCTGCATCATGGCCGGGTCGGCTGGTTTCATTCGCCACTCGATGAGCAGGCCATGCAGCAGGCGGCTTCCTTGTTGCTGGGCGAACACGATTTTTCCTCTTTTCGCGCAGCGCAATGTCAGGCTGCCTCTCCTGTGCGTTGTCTGCGCGAAGCCTCTGTGCAGCGCCGTGGCGAATGGATCGTCTTTGAATTTGAGGCCAACGCCTTTCTGCATCATATGATTCGCAACCTGGTCGGGGCTTTGGTCTATGTGGGAAAAGATCCCCTGGGAGCTTATCCACCCGAATGGATGGGGCAACTCCTGGCAATGCGCGATCGGCGTCTGGCCGCGCCCACTTTTGCGGCAGCTGGGCTGTATTTATGTGGCGTGGAATATCCTGATCAGTGGAATCTGCCAGGAAATGGACGAATCATTGCTCCTACCGCAGTAGCAGGAATTCGCTATTGATTTTTAAGGTTTATAAAAATAAATAATTATGGATTGGTTGTGTGTATTTGATTTGAAAAAAGGAGTTTTGCATTGAAGCCAACCAGCAGAACACGTATCAAAATCTGTGGTCTGACGCGGGAACAGGACGTGGCAGATGTCGTGCGTGCAGGAGCCGATGCCATCGGGCTGGTGTTCTATCCGCCCAGCGCCCGTTATGTGGATATTGATTGTGCCAAAGCCTTGTGCATCGGGCTTCCTCCTTTTATCAGCATTGTCGGTTTGTTTGTCAATGAAGATGCAGGTCGTATTCGTGAAGTGCTGGCAGAGCTGCCTGTGTCACTCCTGCAGTTTCATGGAGATGAAATTGCGGCCGATTGTGAAAGATTCGGCTTGCCTTATTTGAAGGCAGCCAGGGTTCGTCCGGGGCTCGATCTGCTAAACTACGCAGCTCAGTTTCCTACAGCTTCCGGTTTGCTGCTCGACGCTTTTGTCGACGGCTACGGCGGAGGTGGGAAAACTTTCGATTGGAGCTTAATTCCCAGTAATCTGCCTGCACCCGTGGTGTTGTCAGGAGGCCTCACTTCCGACAATGTTACAGAAGCCGTGCGCAGCGTTCGCCCGTGGGCGGTCGATGTCAGCAGTGGCGTCGAAGTCGCCAGGGGTGTGAAGGAACGCAGGTTGATAGAGGCTTTTGTAGCCGGTGTGAGAGAGGCAGACCATTCTGTATGAAATCGGTCTGATCTGAAAATACTCACCGTTTGTTCCAGCAGACTTGCTTATTTGGAAATGCAATTAGATGGTTGATACGTTTTACAACTTGCCCGATGCCCAGGGCCACTTTGGGCAATATGGCGGCCTGTTTGTTGCCGAAACACTGGTTCCTGCTCTGGATGAATTGCGCGAAGCCTATGCGCGTTATCAGCATGACAAGGCATTTATTGAAGAGTTTGAATACGAACTCAAGCATTTCGTCGGGCGACCCAGCCCCATTTATCACGCCAAGCGCTGGTCCGAATTATTGGGTGGTGCTCAGATTTATCTCAAACGCGAAGACCTCAACCACACCGGCGCGCACAAAGTGAATAACTGCATCGGTCAGGCTTTGCTGGCCCGTCGCATGGGTAAAAAACGTGTCATTGCCGAAACCGGTGCCGGACAACACGGCGTGGCCACTGCGACCGTCGCAGCCCGCTATGGCATGGAATGTGTCGTTTATATGGGCTCTGAAGACATCCGTCGTCAGGCCTCGAATGTCTATCGCATGAAGCTGCTCGGTGCGACCGTCGTGCCCGTTGAAAGTGGCTCCAAAACCCTCAAGGATGCGCTCAACGAAGCCATGCGCGACTGGGTGACCAATGTGGCCGACACTTTCTACATCATCGGCACTGTCGCAGGCCCACATCCTTACCCGATGATGGTGCGTGATTTCCAGTCCGTCATCGGTCTGGAATGTATCGAACAGATGCCGCCGATGGCGGGTCGTCAGCCTGATTACGTGATTGCCTGTGTCGGTGGTGGTTCCAATGCCATGGGTATTTTTTATCCCTATATCAATCACAAGGATGTTCAACTGATTGGTGTTGAAGCCAACGGATTGGGCCTTGCCAGCGGCAAACACGCAGCGTCATTGCAAGCCGGTGTGCCAGGCGTATTGCATGGCAATCGCACCTATCTGTTGCAGGACGAAAACGGCCAGATTATTGAAACACATTCGGTCTCTGCCGGGCTGGATTACCCTGGCGTCGGGCCGGAACATGCATGGCTCAAGGATAGTGGCCGGGCGCAATACCTTGGTATTACCGACGATGAAGCTTTGCAGGCATTTCACAACCTGTGCCGTTATGAAGGCATCATTCCTGCGCTGGAGTCCTCGCACGCCATTGCGCAAGCCGTAAAAATGGCACCGACGCTGCCCAAGGACAAGATTCTGCTTGTCAATCTGTCCGGTCGTGGCGACAAGGATATGCATACCGTCGCAGAAAAATCCGGCATTCAATTCTAAAGATCATGTCAAGAATCCAGAAAACCTTTGAGCGCCTGCGCAGCCAACAGCGTTGTGCGCTGATTCCTTATGTCACCTCGGGTGATCCTTCTCTACAAGCCACGCTGTCGTTGATGCATGCCATGGTCAAGGCCGGTGCGGATGTCATCGAACTGGGCGTGCCGTTTTCCGATCCGATGGCCGATGGCCCGACGATTCAGCGTTCTTCTGAACGTGCTGTGGCGCGAGGTATTTCGCTGCGCCAGGTGCTGGAGATGGTGCGCGAGTTTCGCCAGCAAGACCAGGACACGCCCAT
>JAAFCF010003242.1:421-20774 GCA_013389785.1 Helicorthomorpha holstii
TTTAAGATCTACTAATCTAAACAATTTTCAGCAATGCGTGAAAATTTGAATTGAAAAATTAAACTATTTTTGCCACCGCAGAAAATCCAGTCCGGGAGCGCGGGCGTCCTCGCCCGCCCTTTTACTACCACTTATGAAAATTGCGGGCGAAGACGCCCGCGCCCCAACCCTGGAGCACTTCTCCATTGAAGTGTCCTCCACATCTTGCGCCAGCCTCCCTCGCAGTGCCTCCCTGCCCTGCCGAGCCACCGGTATAATGTGCGGTTTCGCCGCGCAGCGCCGTGAAAAGGAATAACAACCCCAGGCATCATCTTCACGGGTTTTCCACCCGAGCTTGTTATCCCGCTTCACCCTCTCAACGGCCCACGATTTAACCTCATCACGCATTTACACACCTTTATGGAACTCGCCAAAAGTTTTGAACCAGCGGACATCGAGCGCCGCTGGTATCCGCAATGGGAAGCCTCCGGCTACTTCAACGCCGGACTGGATACGACCAAACCCGCAGACCAATCATTCTGCATACTCCTGCCTCCGCCCAACGTTACCGGCACCTTGCATATGGGGCACGGTTTCAACCAGACCATCATGGACGCGCTCACGCGCTACCACCGCATGCGCGGCGAGAACACCCTGTGGCAACCCGGCACCGACCACGCAGGCATCGCCACGCAAATCGTCGTCGAACGCCAGCTCGATGCCCAAGGCATTTCCCGTCACGACCTGGGACGCGAAAAATTCCTCGAAAAAGTCTGGGAATGGAAAGAATTCTCCGGCAACACCATCACCCGCCAGATGCGCCGCCTCGGCACCTCGCCGGACTGGAAGCGCGAACGCTTCACGATGGATTCCGGCCTGTCGAAAATCGTCACCGAAACTTTTGTGCGCCTGTACAACGAAGGCCTGATCTACCGCGGCAAGCGTCTCGTGAACTGGGACCCGAAACTCGGCACTGCCGTCTCCGACCTCGAAGTCGTCCAGGAGGAAGAAGATGGATTCATGTGGCATATCACCTATCCTTTCACTGAAGGCCCCATCAATGGCCTGAAAGGATTGACTGTCGCTACCACCCGTCCGGAAACCATGCTCGGCGACGTCGCCGTGATGGTTCATCCCGAAGACGAACGTTACAAAGCGCTGATCGGCAAAACCGTCACCCTGCCACTCACGGGCCGTGAAATCCCCATCATTGCCGACGACTACGTCGACAACGATGTCGGCACCGGCTGCGTCAAAGTCACGCCTGCGCACGACTTCAACGATTACGCGGTAGGACAACGCCATCACCTGCCACAGATCAGCATCCTTACACTGGATGCCAGGATCAACGACAACGCGCCGGAAAAATATCGCGGCATGGATCGTTTCGATGCCCGCAAACAAGTCGTAGCCGATCTTGAAGCGCTGGGACTGCTCGTCGAAGTCAAAGCGCATAAGTTGCAAGTCCCACGCGGTGACCGTACCAGCTCCGTCATCGAGCCGATGCTCACCGACCAATGGTTCGTCGCCGTCAACAAACCGGGCAACAATGGCAAAAGCATTGCGCAACAGGCCATCGAAGTCGTCGAGTCCGGCGAAATCAAATTCGTCCCGGAAAACTGGGTTAATACTTATTATTCCTGGATGCGCAATCTTCAGGACTGGTGCATATCGCGACAACTCTGGTGGGGGCATCAGATACCCGCATGGTATAGCGATGAATTTGATAGCACCCGACGTTGCTGGGTCGCCCATGACGAAGCAGAAGCCAAAGCACTGGCCGCCAAAGACGGTTACTCCGGCGCACTCAAACGCGACGACGACGTGCTCGACACCTGGTATTCCTCCGCGCTGTGGCCCTTCTCCACACTGGACTGGACACCCGAATGGCCCGAGAAATCCAACCCGGCCATCGACCTTTACCTGCCCTCTTCCGTACTGGTCACCGGCTTTGACATCATCTTCTTCTGGGTCGCACGCATGGTCATGATGACCAAGCACCTGACCGGAAAAATCCCGTTCAAGCATGTTTATGTGCATGGCCTGATCCGCGATGCGGAAGGCCAGAAAATGAGCAAGTCCAAAGGCAACGTGCTCGACCCGATCGACCTGATCGACGGCATCTCGCTGGACGATCTCATTGCCAAACGCACCACCGGCCTGATGAATCCGAAACAAGCGGAAAGCATCGCCAAGAAAACGCGCAAGGAATACCCAGAAGGCATTCCTGGATTCGGCACTGACGCACTGCGTTTCACTTTCGCCTCGCTCGCCAGCCCTGGGCGTGATATCAAATTTGATATGCATCGCTGCGAAGGCTATCGCAACTTCTGCAACAAGCTGTGGAACGCCACGCGCTTTGTGCTAATGAACTGCGAAGGCAAGGATTGCGGACTGGATAACCACAAAGTCAGCGAATGCGATGGCCAATATCTGGACTTCTCCTTCGCTGATCGCTGGATGACCAGCCGCCTGCAACGCGCCGAAGCCGAAATCGAACAGCACTTTGTCGAATACCGCCTCGACCTGGCTGCCCGCACGATTTATGAATTGGTGTGGGACGAATACTGCGACTGGTATCTGGAATTGGCGAAAGTACAAATCAATAACGGCAACGAAGCGCAACAACGCGCCACGCGCCGCACACTGGTTCGTACGCTCGAAACCATCCTGCGACTGGCGCATCCGTTGATCCCCTTCATCACTGAAGAGCTATGGCAAACCGTCGCCGAGGTTGCACAACGCAAAGGCCAGAACGCCTTTATCGGCACTGCGGCCTACCCGACTTGCGCCACTGAACGCATCGACGAAAAAGCCGAAGCTCGCATCGCGCAGTTAAAGGAAATGATCAATGCATGCCGCAGCCTGCGCTCCGAAATGAGCCTTTCACCGGCGCAGAAAGTACCGCTGCTGGTCGCTGGAGACGAAGCCACTGTCAAAGCCTACGCGCCATATCTGGCAGCCATGGCCAAGCTGAGTGAAGTCACGGCAGTCGGCGCAGAACTTCCGCAATCGCCAGCACCGGTTCAGGTCGTCAGCGATTTCCGCTTGATGCTGAAAATCGAAATCGATATCGCTGCCGAACGCGAACGTCTGAGTAAAGAAATTGCCCGCATCGAAGGCGAAGTCATCAAATGCAAAGCCAAACTGGATAACGAAGGCTTCGTCGCCCGTGCCCCCGCTGCCGTGGTCGAGCAAGAGAAAAAACGCCTGGTCGATTTTGATGCAACAGTGGAAAAGCTAAAGGAGCAGTTATCGCGTCTGAGATAATTATTTGTCCTAAACTATCAGCGTTATAATATAGAGCCTGCATGGTTTTAAACCATGCAGGCTCTATCCTTTGTATACGCTGAAAAAGAATGCACAGACTACCACAAGGCGTATGGGTTGATCCCCGCCCGCTTGCACCTCGAGAGTAGCCGCATAAACTACAATTAATACACACAGGAGACAACAAAAATGGAAGTAACAGACATCCCCAATGCAATGGACAATATGGGCTGGAAAGTTGCGCCGCAACTGATGCGGCGTTGGCTACATACCGGAAAATATGTCATGTCACCAACCCGGCGAAGCAATGAGGATCAACCTCTTGTTTATACGCCGCTTGAATATGACGAACAAATTATCACGCTAGACTGGGTAATGAAATACAGTCGTACGCAAAAGCCTTTTATGGATGTAAGGTTTTCGTGGAACAATCCATTAGCTACTGCTTTATTAAGAACAAAACTACAAAGACTCGGGTGGATTCCTGGACGGAGAATGACCAAGTCAATCGGTAACACTTCATTATCCGCCCGCCAATTAGACGCCCTATCACAGGTTAATACACGAATAATCGGGGCCAAATCCGATACGATTGATGATCTGTATGGCGCACTGGGAATCGCTACATTTAAAGTTGCAGTTGTTGGGACAACCAGTATCGACGCGCTAGGCAAAGATATTTTTATCGTGTCTGACTTTGGCATTTATATTCGCGACACCTACGATTTCACAGACTGGAAAGAACCATTAGGCGTTTGGAATAAGTCGCGCTGTTTATCCAAGGCAGAAAGTGGCGCGTTTTACACAGGGACGGTTCCTGGAAGCCCATCTAACGCAGCTTATCTACGTTATAAGGCTGAAGGTTTTGAGGCAATTTATAACTATGATTTTGATAAATGGCGCAGAGCGACAGGGAAAGGCGGGGATTTTGTTGTGTATTCAGACGTTAAATGGTTTTCGGCGTACAACACAATTATTCGTTTGTAATACAAAGGGGACTCAATGAGCGACAAGAAGCACCGCCGAACTATTGTTTTGCTTACACTGTTAATCATCCTCTCGCTGCCTGTTGTATTTTCGTGGTGGGCAGGCAAACATCTAGCGACTTTGTCTTATGAATCAAAAAGCGAACAAAAACGCTACCGTGCCGAAGTATGGGAAGCGTCAAGCTTTTCATTTCAGGCTTGGCCGCACGAAATGCCTGGTTTTATCAGGATTTATGATATTCGAGAAAATAAACTTGTTGCTGAGAGCGAGATCGTCGAGCTTTCAAACAACGGGGGAATATTCTGGCCTATAGCTCCAAGTACAACACTGGTTGTAGGGAATTTTATGAGTGTTGAACTAGCACCGGAATGACCGCTAATAAGCACAAATGAGCCAACCTAAAACTCAAGCCCGCAAACAATGCGGGCATCACAGTATCTACTCACCCAAGCTCACACAGCCCGGAAGGCACTTCGCTTTTCTGACCTGTCTCAGGTCTCAATATCTACAGGAACTGCTATAAAAGCGCAGCCCCCCTTTTTTTCCTGGCCGGTAACAACGCAACGTTTTTCGGATTCTCCAGAAACTCTGCTAGCGTTTGCTTGAACAAACGACTATCCCGCACCTTTCGTCCGCTGGCCGAGAACACGCCCAGTTGCTGAATAATCGAAAAATAATCGGCCAAAATACAGGCCTGCTGTTCCATGTTGAAATCCTGCAAACGGGAAGTCTCAGTGAGAGCATAGGAATATGGATCGGCACGCCCCAACCAATGCAGGCGTATGCCATTTAACCTTAAAGCATATCCACGCTGATACTGCCACACATGGCTGAGTTCATGCATAAACCAATGACGGTCCGCAGGGCTGGCTCTGGAAAAATCCTCTTTGAAATGATGGCTGCCAAAATACACATGTCCGTTCGGCGCCATGGCCGTGTTCTTGTTCTGCAAGCCAAACCGCAAATAAGGACGTGCATAAATCCTGACTTTGTCGCAGTCAATGCTCTGCCCAAAAAGAGATTGAATCATGCGCCTCTCGCCTGGCGTCAAAGGGCGGGACTGGGAAGAAAACAGCGAGTAGGCCATGACATGTCGCAACAAGAAGGAACGTTGAATTATACGTTCCCTTGTCACTGCGATAGTGTTTCGATTTTTACCCGAACATTCTAAATCAAGTAGAAAACAATTCTCTATGAATGTTTATTTAAAACACTATAAGCAAAAAATTACAACACTTTGATTTAAAAAAATAAGTACTACCCATGGATGCGTAGGTTGGAGCAGAACGAAGTGAAGCCCAACAACTGTCACAACAAAGACAAATCTCAGGTTTCACCTCTCGTATTAATGCCGCCCGCTTTAGTTCAGGCCAGCACCACATCCGTTTCCAGACGGCAACTGCATGCCAGCACATAACCCTGTTCGACTTCCTCAGGGGTCAAGGTCTGTTGGCTACTGGTGACGACATTCCCTTCCAGAATATGCGTTTTGCAGGAGCCACAAACGCCTGCCCGACAAGCCGCCATGACAGGCTCTCCATTTTTTTCCAGCGCATCAAGCAATGTGGTGCCTGCCGGTACGACAAGAGTGCGGGATGACTGGCTGAGTGTCAGCGTGACCGATGATGCCTCGTTTGCAGGACATTCTGCCGCGGTATGAAAGCGCTCCATATGGAATCGTTCAGCAGGCACTCCCAGTTCCGTGCAGAGTCCGGCAGTAATATCCATATAGACTTGTGGCCCACACACCATGACTGTACGCTGGGCAATATCCGGCACCCATGTTTGCAAAACCTGCTTATCAATACGGCCTGATAAAAATCCGTCTGTTGTCTGCTCCTCAGCCATGCAATGCCAATGCAGGCGTGTCGGATGCTTTTGGGATAAAGCGCGCCATTCTTCGGCAAACACCACATCGGCCGGCGTGCGCACATTGTAGATAACGCTGATATCAGTTTCAGGACGATTGGCCAGCAGCCAGCGCGTCATCGACATGATGGGCGTAACGCCGCATCCACCTGCAAGCATCAAATAGTTGTCATCTACCGCATGAAAGCAGCTGAACTCGCCTTGGGCCGCACTGAGCCACAAGGTATCGCCGGGATGAACATATTGTGTCAGGCGGTTTGATCCAAGTCCGTTGGCCAGCCTGCGTACAGTCAAAGTCACGTACTGGCTGACTCCCGGAGATGACGAAAGCGTATAGGCACGTACGACATCGCAATCTGGAATATCAACCAATGCATACTGGCCGGGTTGATAGGTATAGTGTCCGTCGGGAATCAGTGCCAGCGTCCAGACATCCGGCGTTTCCTGGGTCACGCCATGAATGCGCATGGAATGCGGACAAAGCGGATTAGGCATGGGTAAGCTCCAAAAAAGCAGGTTGAGCCAGAGCCCAACCTGTGTGGTTCATATCACTTGTCGAAAACCTCAGGCAGCCAGGATTTCCTGCATATCCTGCGCAGCCGTGGTCGTCATGCGCAGGCCGAACTTCTCACGCAACACCTGCAACAGGTTATCCGTCAGGAACCCCGGAGGCGTCGGGCCTGTATAGATGTCTTTCACGCCCAGGGCCAGCAAGGTCAGCAAAATGACAATGGCTTTTTGTTCGAACCACGACAACACCAGCGTAAGTGGCAAATCATTGACCGTGCAGCCAAGCTTTTCCGACAGATTGACCGCCAGCATGACAGCAGAATAGGCATCATTACATTGACCCACATCGAGCAAGCGCGGCACGCCATCAATGGCACCGAAATCCAGCTTGTTGAAACGGTATTTGCCGCAACCCAATGTCAATGTAATGCAATCCTGCGGAATCGACTGGGCAAAGTCTGTGTAATAGCTGCGCTCGCCACGGCTGCCATCGCAACCGCCGACCAGGAAAACATGACGCAGCTTTTTCTTCGCGACCATGTCAATAACGGTGTCCGCAGCGCCCAGCAAGGTCTGGCGACCAAAGCCGACGGTAATGAGGTGTTCCGGTTCGCTTTGCGCAAAACCAGGCATAGCCAGGGCCTGGGCAATGATCGGGGAGAAATCCTCGCCTTCCAGATGGGCTACGCCCGGCCAGCCAACGATGCTGCGTGTCCAGATGCGATCTGTATATTTACCAATCGTAGGATCGATAATACAGTTGGACGTCATGATAATCGGGCCAGGAAATACAGAGAATTCCGTTTGCTGGTTCTGCCAGCCACTACCGTAATTGCCAACCAGATGCTTGAATTTTTTCAGTTCAGGATAACCGTGCGCGGGCAGCAGCTCACCATGCGTATAAACGTTGATACCTTTGCCTTCGGTCTGCTCAAGCAGCATGCGCAGGTCTTTCAGGTCATGACCTGAAATCAGGATCGCTTTGCCTGCGACCGGACGCACGTTGACGGTGGTGGGGACAGGATGACCATAGGCAGCCGTTTCTCCCTGATCAAGCATGCCCATGACGCTGAAATTCATCTTGCCGATGCCCATGGCGGCTTCGAGCAATTCGTTGACCTCAGTCGGGCCGGTTCCCAGCCAGGCCATGTAGTGATGGAATTGTGCGGCGATTTCATCGCTCTGCTGATCCAGGACATAGGCATGTTCCATATAGGCCGCAGCTCCTTTGAGTGCGTACAGGCACAGCAGGCGCAAACCATGGATATCTTCGCCCACCAGTGCCCGGTCTTTATTCAGCGCAAATTGTGCGGCCTGGCCCAGCAGGTTGTTGATGCTATCGCTGACGAGTATCAGGTTCGCAGCGGGATGATCAACCTTGATGCCTGCCTCTTTTGCCTGACACTGAGCAGCAAGCTGTTTGCGATAGGCGATCGCCTCACGTGCGTATTGCACGATGCGTAATGAGTCAAAATTAACATTGGTCAACGTGGCAAAAAATGCCCTGGGCGCAAAAGCATCGATATCCTTGTCAATGATTCCCAGCTTGCGTGCCTGTAATGCCCAGGCAGACAGGCCTTGCAATGCTGCAATCAGCAGATCCTGCAAATCGGATGTTTCAGATGTTTTACCGCACATGCCTTGTGCATAGCTGCAGCCACTACCCTGCGGAGTTTTGATGGTTTGTTCGCACTGTACGCAATACATGATGAAAACCTCTTTGAAATTTGTAAGGGCTGCACAGTACTTTTGCGAGGCAGGGCTTGAACTTGATTCGAGTCAATTTTCAGCAGCCGGTATCAAATATTGAGAAACATTTCTGGAAGTATTGACTCATCACAAATACGTTGCTGCAAACATGAATTAACACGACAATGCATTGAGGAAACAAGTTGCGCAAAAAAACTGTTTTAGCGCCTGTTCATGATTTTTCCAATGGCATAGTGCGTCCCCCTCTCCCGTGCACGGGAGAGGGAGAAATTTCTTCACCGAATATCCATTTGGCAAGACCATGAACAGGCTCCTGGATACCATTCACATATAACCAAGGATTCGTAGCTTAGCCCTGCCCATACGATTTATTATCCTTGCCTCAAAAATATTCGGAGTTCGCATGAACATCGCCCTGACATTGAATATCCTGGTTTTTATTGCCTTACTGGCCGGTCTGGCCCAGACCAGCCGTACAAAATGGAGCCTGTCCAAAAAAGTGCTGATCGGACTGATATTGGGCATTCTTTTTGGACTCGCCCTGCAAGGCATTTATGGCGTCAGCGCTCCCGTGCTGAAAACCACAATCGAGTGGCTGGACGTTGTCGGCTCGGGTTACGTCAAGCTGCTGCAAATGATTGTGATGCCTCTCGTCTTCGCCTCCATCCTCAGCGCAGTAGCACGTTTGCATAACGCTTCGGCACTGGGGAAAATCAGCACGCTGACGATTGGCACATTGCTGCTGACCACTTTGATCGCCGCACTGGTTGGCGTGTTGATGGCCAACACTTTCGGCCTGACCGCTGACGGGTTGATACAGGGCGCCAAGGAAACCGAACGTTTGAACAAGATCATGTCTGCCGATTACATGGGGAAACTGTCCAGCCAGACACTGCCACAAATCCTTCTGTCATTTATCCCGAAAAATCCATTCCAGGATCTGACCGGAGCCAATCCGACGTCCATCATCAGCGTCGTCGTCTTTGCGGCCTTCCTGGGTGTTGCCGCGCTGCATCTGCTGCGCGACGATGCTGAGCGTGGCGCTCGCGTACTCAAGGCCATTGATACCCTGCAGGCATGGGTGATGAAGCTGGTGCGCCTGGTCATGAAGCTGACCCCTTATGGCGTGCTGGCGCTGATGACCAAGATGGTCGCCAGTTCCAACCTCGCGGAGATCATCAACCTGGGCAGCTTTGTCGTCGCTTCTTATATTGGCCTGGCCATCATGTTTTGCGTACATGGCGTATTCCTGGCGTTGGTGGGCGTCAATCCAGGGCGCTTCTTCAAGAAGATCTCGCCGGTCCTGGCCTTTGCCTTCACCAGCCGTTCCAGCGCCGCCACGATTCCATTGAGTATCGAAGCGCAAACCCGTCGCCTGGGCATCCCGGAATCCATCGCCAGCTTTGCCGCCTCCTTTGGCGCCACGATTGGCCAGAACGGCTGTGCAGGGCTTTATCCGGCGATGCTGGCCGTAATGGTTGCGCCCACTGTTGGCATCAACCCACTTGATCCGGTCTGGATTGCCACACTTGTCGGCATTGTGACCATCAGCTCAGCAGGGGTTGCGGGGGTTGGCGGGGGTGCCACGTTTGCAGCGTTGATCGTATTGCCTGCGATGGGCCTGCCTGTGACGCTGGTGGCTTTGCTGATTTCAATCGAACCATTGATCGACATGGGCCGCACCGCCTTGAACGTCAGCGGATCAATCACTGCCGGAACCGTGACCAGCCAGTTGATGAAACAGACCGACAAATCCATTTTGAATAGTGCGGAAACCGTTGAACTCGATTCAGCTCTGGTTCATCACAGCTGAGAGCAACTCAATCTGACTCCCCGTATGAAAAATGCTCGTCACTCACGAGCATTTTTCATGTCATAGAGTGCTTCTCTAAGAGCCTGTTCAAGGTCTTGCATAATGGATATTTGTCGAAGAAGGGTTCCCTCTCCCGCAAGCGGACGAGGGGGCTAGAGCGTTTTCATGATGAGCTGTCCCGAGGCGTAGTCGCGCAGACAGTACTCCAGTACGGCAAGCGGCTACAACAACGGGACAGCTCATTACGGAAATGCTCTAAAACAAGGGATGCAGCGAGACTTTGAACAGGTCCTAACAGAATCAGTTTGTTTGTCGGGTTAAAACCCGACCTGCATATTTAAAAGAGTTCCTCTCATCAACCCGGCCTGTAAGCAAAAGGGGCGGCTCAATGCCCCAGTTCCTTCAACAGCTTGCGCAAGTGGGCTACTTCTTCAATCAGATCCGTGGTCAATGCGGCTAACTGTGGGTCTGCATCAAATGCGTTCTCTAACTGTGCGATACGGCGGGCTCGCAGCAATGCGGCGCCATCAAAACGCATGGCCCCGCTGACCGTCTCACACTTCAACACTTCTGTCTGCACCCGTACCAGCACCCAGTCCTGCGTAACATGACAGGCGTGGGCCAGTTCTTCCACCGTAAAGGCTGCCCCTTCCACGACTTCAGCCATCTGAGATGAAACAAAAATTGCATTTTGCATAATCCGTCTCCAGAGTTTCAGCGAGGATTAAATGAAGGAAAGGCTTTGGCCAAGGCTGCATAGGCCGCACGTGCCTCATCTGTATTGGCCACTGGCACGGCAACCTCCAATTCAAGATAAAGATTGCCTGCAGGTGAGCCTGGAATGCCTCGTTCCTTGAGCCTCAGTTTTTTATGGGGCTGCGATCCCGGTGGAATAACAACCTGTGTTTCCCCTCCAGGCGTATTGACCTGAACCGTCGCGCCCAGCGCCGCTTCCCACGGCGCCAATGAGAGTCGCTGATAGACATCGCGCCCCTCGGTCCGCCAACGTTGATCGGGCTTGAAGTGAACCTCCAGCAGCAGATCACCCGCAGGCCCTCCTCCAAAACCCGGACTACCACGCCCCGCCAGCCGGATATGCTGGCCTTCATATACGCCCTTGGGAATTTTCACTTGCAGATGACGCTCTTCGCTGACGGGATGGCCCTGCTCATCCAGACGGGTGTCAGAGAGAATCAGTGTCCGCTCTGTCCCGCTATACGCATCTGTAATATCCAGTTCGATTTTTGCGTATTGATCATGACCGCGTATCTCAGCATGCGCTCCTCCTGCTGCGTGATGTCCGGAAGCTCTTTGTCGCGCTCCGGCTGCGCGTCCGAAAAGCTGCTCGAAAAAATCACTGAAGTCGCCGTGGCCGCTTTGATTGCCGCTTCCCATATCCGAGAAATCAAAACCGTTTCCCCAGTCGGGCGGCGGGCGGAAATCCTGTCCTCCCTGGGAGTATTGTGCGTAGGCAGACTCACTGCCCAGGGAATCGTAAGCCTTGCGTTTTTCCGGATCGGACAGAACCGTATTGGCTTCATTGATCTCGGCAGTCCGCTCGTTGGCATCGGCCTCTTTACTCACATCCGGGTGATACTTGCGCACCAGTTTCCGATAGGCTTTCTTGATCTCTTCCGGCGTCGCGTTTTTATCTACGCCGAGAACTTTGTAATAGTCTTTATACTGCATGTCAGGCTCCCAGTTTCAATGCAACAAGGTACTGAATGTCAATTTTTACCAATCAAGCACACATTATTTTTTATCAACAGCCTTTATAACAAACATTCTTGTGAATTTATTTATCACTTGATTTAGAAATCAATTATTCTATCCAGAGCACTTTTCAAATGACATGACCGGCATCGTGCCGTCATATCCGCCTTTTCAAAAATGACAAAAGCAGGCCACTGAACAGGACTACTCACTGGGGAAATGCGTTAATGCGCGCCCCCCGCATCAGCCGCAGCCGCAGATCCTTTCAAGGGCTTGGCAAACCATACCACGACAGTCAATACCAGGAAAATACTGCCGGAGAGCCAGAAGAACTCGGTGGCGGCCATGGTCGCGGCCTGCACGTCGATCATGCGGTTGATCATCCCCAATGCCTGCTCCTGGCTGAATCCCTGGTTATGCAAACCATCCAGCGCCATTTGCGCCGGCATCCTGTAAGGAGTGATATGTTCGACCAGTTGCGAGTGATGGAAAGCCGCGCGGTTATCCCACAAGGTCGTGAAAATCGATGCGCCAAAAGCCCCCGCAGTAATCCGCACAAAGTTGGAAAGCCCGGATGCGGCAGGCATCTGATCCTGTCTCAAGCCAGAAAGAATAATGCCGGATAGCGGAATGAAAAATGTCGCCATCGCGATCCCTTGAACCAGTTGGGGCAATGCGATATCCACAAAGGAGACATCGGTACTGAAGTTCGAACGCATAAATGAGGCCAGCGCAAACACAATAAAGGCTATGGTCGCGACAATGCGCGGATCAATCCTCCCCATAAACCTGCCCACGATCGGCGAGAGCAACAGCGCGAGAATCCCCACCGGTGCAGTCGCCAACCCTGCCCAGGTAGCGGTGTAGCCCATGTACTGCTGAAGCCACAGGGGCATGATGACGACATTACCGAAGAAAATGCAGTAGCCCAATGAAATGGCCAGCGTGCCAAACGTAAAGTTACGTCTGAAAAACAAGCTCAGATCGACTATGGGATGTTTGTCTGTCAGTTCCCACACCACAAAGAAACAAAAGCCCACTACCGCCACAATCGCCAGGGTAATGATCAGGCCGGAACTGAACCAGTCCAGCTCTTTTCCGCGATCCAGCATCAGTTGCATGGAACCGACCCAGATCACCAGCAATGACAAGCCAATTTTATCGATCGGCAGTTTGTGCGTGGGCAATTCCCTGTTTTTAAACAATACCCAGCTCAACCACGCGGCAAAAAGCCCCGTCGGGATATTGATATAAAAAATCCATTCCCATGACATATTGTCGGAAATCCACCCGCCCATGATGGGCCCCATGACCGGAGCGATCAAAGTGGTCATCGACCAGATCGCAAACGCAATTCCCGCTTTGGCGGGCGGATAGCTTTGCAGCAACAACGACTGTGACAGCGGAATCATCGGCCCCGCCACCAGCCCCTGGATGACACGAAAAACAATCAGGGAGTCCAGGCTGTGCGACATGCCGCACAACCAGGATGAAATGACAAACAACAAAATGGACGCTACAAACACACGCACCTGTCCAAAGCGTTGCGACAGCCAGCCTGTGAGCGGAACGGAAATCGCGTTGGCCACGGCAAAAGACGTAATCACCCAGGTACCCTGGCTGGTGGAGACGCCCACATCACCCGCAATAGTCGGAATGGATACATTGGCAATGGTGGAGTCCAGCACGTTCATAAAGGTTGCCAATGCCAGGGCAATTGTTGCCAGGACACGCGTGGTGCCTTCGAGCGGCGGCAATGAACGGGTCAGGGTGGGTGCGGCCATGTCAGCTGATTCTCAGAGTGGGAAGGTTATGCAAAAAATAAACAGATGGAGCGGCAAGCCTGCCTGCCTTAAAGCCCCACACACCTGACTCCCTTCGCCCGCTGGCGGGCGAGGGAACAAGTCCGTACCTGTTTGACCGCTTTCAGCGAAACAGTGTGCAGGCTCTGGCAGAGAACTTACGACCGGGAACCCATATTCTTCTGAATGATCTCTTTGATGCGTGCACGAGCCTGTTCCAGCGCAGCGTCTGACGAAGCGAAATTCTCGACTGATTTTTCAGCCGCCGCCTGTGCCACGGGAGCTCCGCCATTGTCATGAATGTCCACCGTCACCTGCATCGACAGACCGATGCGCAATGGGTGGGCTTCCAGATCCTTGGGATCGAGTTCAATCCGCACTGGCACACGCTGCACAACCTTGATCCAGTTGCCGGTGGCATTTTGTGCCGGCAGCAGAGCAAAGGCGCTGCCCGTTCCTGCACTCAATCCGACCACACGGCCGTGATATTCAACTTTTGAGCCGTAGTAATCAGCGGTGACTGCGACAGGTTGTCCTGTCTTCATGACACGTAACTGAACTTCCTTGAAGTTGGCATCGACCCACAGGTTGTTCATCGGAATGACCGCCATCACAGGGGTTCCCGGCGCAATGCGTTGCCCCACTTGTACATTGCGACGCGCAACCTGTCCGCTGATGGGCGCGACAATGCTCGAACGTGACCACGCCAGCCAGGCTTCCTCGACCTTTGACGAAGCACGCAGGACATTGGGATGCTGCTCGGGATGAGTACCATCGGTCAGCACGCGGTTGGAGGCCAGTTGTTCCTGTGCTGCGGTCAGTCCGGCCTGCGCTGTTTTCAGCGCATCCTTGGCATGATCGATTTCTTCCTTGGCGACTGCGCCGGTATTGGCGATGGCTTCGCGACGCGACACGTCCTGTTTCAGCCGTTCCACTTCAGACTGGCGCGCCTGCAGTTGCGCCTGCAGGGTGTTGTTATTGACGTACAGCGTGCGCACTTCGCGCACAGTCTGTGCCAGCGCTGCTTCGGCCTGATCCAATGCCACGCGCGTATCCGCCCGATCCAGCTCGACCAGTGGCGTACCGGCCTTGACGACATCGGTATCATCCACAAAAACGGCATGGACGGTGCCACCCACCTGTGGCGTGATCTGGACGACGTGGCCGGAGACGTAGGCGTCATCCGTTTCTTCCTGCCAGCGCGCGACGGTGAACCAGTAAAAAGCATAAGCCACCGCGGCGATGATAAAAATCAGCGTCAGCAGTGTCAGTATCCGTTTGCGTGAACGCCCGCTGGAGCTCATCGTCGCGGGCGGCACGGCTGAGATGGGGCCAAGGTTGGGGGCTTGTTTTGTTGTGTTTTCCTGCTCGCTCATGAATTACTCCGCCTGACTGATTTTGAATGGGCTTTGTTCGGTCGTGAAACCTCCGCCCAAAGCGCGTTCCAATGAAAGCGCGGTGTCCAGACGCCGCGCATGGAGATCGATATCGACCCGTTGTTGGGCCATCACCTGCATTTGTGCCGACAACACACCAACCTTGCTGATCAGCCCCTGCTTATAGCGCGTGTCGACCAGAGACGCGTTGCGTTGCACGGCGGCCAGCGCTTTGGCGGTGTCGCCACTCTGACGTTGTGCGCTGTCCAGGCTGCGCGCCTGATCAAATACATCGCGCAACGCATCGACCAGCGTGGCGTTGTATTGTTCAACGGCGGCATCATAGTCGGCAGACTTGATGTCAAGGTTGGCCTGCAAGCGGCCAGCTTCAAAAATCGGCAGGTGCAACGCGGGCGCAATGCCCATGGTCACCGCGCGATGGTCGAAAAGATTCTCCAGCCCGATGGACTGCAATCCGATAAAAGCGCCCAGATTGATGTCGGGATAAAACTGTTTTTCGGCCACCTTGATGTCATAACCGGCAGCCTCCACCCGCAGGCGGCTGGCCATCACATCGGGACGACGCCCCAGCAGATCAGCGGGCATGACAGACGGCAGCCCTGCGTCCAGATTGCCTTTGAGCCGGGGTTCGCCCAGTTTGGCGCCCCAGTCCGGGCCTTGTCCGGCCAGCGCCGCAATCAGGTTACGCTGCAAGCCGATGCGTTCATCGAGTTGCGTGCGCTCTGTTTGCATCGAGGCGATGCTCTGTTGCTGCAACGTGCGATCAAAATCCGCATCCAGCCCGGCCTTGACGCGCAATGCCTGCAGGCCCTCCAGCTCGATGCGTGTACTCAATACTCGATCCAGCAGAGAACGCTGGCGATAGAGCCGATCAAGTTCCACCCACGCACGCGCCAGCGAAGATGACAATGCAATACGCGCAGCATCGGCTTCGACCATCGTCAGTTGTTGCTGTGCCTGAGCACCTTTCAAGGCATCGCGATACTTGCCCCAGATATCCAGATTCAATACGCCGCTGATCGCCCAGTAGTTATCCGTACCCCAGCTTCCGGCCAAGGGTGGCGGATAAATCCATGCCTCGGAAAACTGCTCGCTTTTTGTCTCGATATCCGCATCCACCTTGGGCATCATCGCGCTACGCGCAGCACCGATCAGCGCACTGGCATGACGAATGCGTGCATCGGCCACTTTGATATTGGGAGACTCTGCCAGGGCCTGGGTAATGATGTCGTTGAGTTGTGGGTCACCCAGCGCTTTCCAGTATTCCCGTTCAGGCATCTGCCCGACCTGCTTGTTAAGTTGCGGTACCGCACCCAGCCGGTCAGGATCATTTAACTGGGCACGCGAGGCCGGATCTGTTGCACACCCGGCCAAAGCTAAACACACCGCCCCCACCAGGGCAGAGTGAGTAAAAAATGGTTTCATGAATCTTCCATTCATTATTACGACTAAACACTGACTCTCTGTTGGCTGACTGGTTTTTATCAGCCACTATTCAATTGCCACTGAGTTGCCACTCAGTTGCCACTCAGTTTCCATTCTCCAGCATACGAAGGAGATAACTCCTGAACTGCTCTATTTCCTGCTGCGCAAAACCCTGCATATGGCGTTCGATCACGCCACCACTCATCTTCTCCAACACAGGCATCTGTTGCTGGCCATGTTCTGTCATCAGCAGATAGACAATCCGTCGATCTTCCGTTGACCGTTCCCGGCGAATCAAACCACTCTCTTCCAGCTTATCCAGCACCCGCGTCATTGACCCCGTGTCGTAACATACCGCGCGACACAGATCAGCGGCCGTCTTGCAACGCCCTGCCGCAATCTGCCTGAGCACAATCCACTGCGTACTGGTCAGATCCGCCCCTTGTAACGCCGCATCCAAACCCGTCATCAACTGAGCACGCACCAGTCCGATCAGCCGGCCGATGTTTTCTTCCGCATCCGGCCGCTGCGATGAAGAATGTGCCACGGCGCAGATCTCCTCGTTAAATCCTTTAGTAGACATCTCAATTCTTATGCGTTCCGATTTTGTTTCATTATTAATAACTGTTAAGACATTCACTGCCTAAGCAGCCTTAAAGAATAACGATCTGAATCCCGCTAGTCAATGCTCGATTTCGTTGATTTTTTAATCTGCTGAATATGGTTTATCTATTATTCAGCTTATGTGACAGCCAAGCGCTTTCGACAACCGAATTTAAATGTGTGAATAAGCTCAATCAAACTACAGAGTTGTAGGTTGGTGCTGAACAGAGTGAAGCCCAGCACTGGTCTTGATTCAAGCGCACTGGCTGGGCTCCGTTGCGCTCAGCGCCAACCTGCACAGGAAAAAATGGTTTTTCGTAAACACTTAGGTGGCAGGCCAGACCTGCTCGCCGCTTTTGTCTGGGACACGCCACCTACCGCCGTTTTTTTACCCATATCAGCGAGTGACTAAAAAACACCTTCGAAAAAGCACCCGTCAGGCCACAATGCGCCTCCAGCACGTATACTTGCCTGCGCTGCAAACCCTTCCTTAACTCTTGCTGATAAAAGTCCTGTCATGACCGCTCATATCCTTGATGGCAATGCCCTGTCCGCCCAGGTTCGCGAAGAACTCGCACAAAAAGCCGCAGCCTTGACTGCGCGTGGCGTCCAACCCTGTCTGGCCGTCATCCTGGTCGGCTCCGACTCCGCCTCTGCCGTCTATGTGCGCAACAAAGTGGCCGCTTGTGAAAAGGCCGGATTCCGCTCGCTCAAATTCGATTACCCGGCAGACATCGCGCCCGAAGTGGTTTTCGCCAAGATTGCTGAACTCAATGCAGACCACAGCGTCCACGGCATACTGGTGCAACTGCCCTTGCCCAGACAATTCGACTCCGAAAAAGTGCTCGAAGCCATCTCGCCCGAAAAAGATGTAGACGGTTTCCACGCCGAAAATTTCGGCCTGCTGCTGCAAGGACGCAAATCCTTCTACCCCTGCACACCGTGGGGCGTCATGAAAATGCTGGAGGTCAACAAGGTGCCCATCAAAGGCGCAGAAGCCGTCGTCATCGGTCGCAGCAACATCGTCGGCAAACCCATGGCCGTGATGCTCCTGTCGCAGGGTGCAACCGTCACCATCTGCCATTCACAGACCAAGGATCTCGCCGCGCATACGCGCCGTGCGGACATCCTGGTTGCTGCGGTCGGACGCGCACAGATGATCACCGGCGACATGATCAAGCCCGGCGCAGTCGTCATTGACGTCGGCATGAACCGCATCCCGGAAGGCAAACCCAATGCAGGCAAACTGTGTGGCGATGTCGACTTTGACTCCGCCAGGGAGGTCGCTTCGCTGATCACACCTGTTCCTGGCGGTGTCGGCCCGATGACCATCACCATGTTGCTGGCCAATACGGTGGAGTCCGCTCAACGTGTGGCAGATCGTTCAAACTGAAAATCTGGCAAGCGCTATTTTTAAATGATTTTTAAGGTCGATTGAAATAAACAATCTTCAGCACACACAGAGTTATGATTTAAAAAAACAGGAGCTTCTCATCATGAAGAACAGAACTGATTGCATAGCACAGCGCTCGCGACCACAGGGACTGACCGGACTGATGCTGCTCCTGGGCTGTGTGGCCTATGCCACCCCGGTTCAGGCAGATGAAGGCTACAGTCGGGAATACTCAAGTTGCGTCAATCAGCCCCGTATCTCGACAGCCAATTTGCATAACTGCGTCAGCGCAGAACTAAAGGTGCAGGATCGCCGCCTCAACGAAGCCTACAAACAGCTGGCTGCCCGTCTGCTCCCAGACCAGAAACAGCAGATACTCGATGCACAACGGCAATGGATCAGATACCGCGATGCCAATTGCAAGTTCTACAGCAATCTGGGTGACAAAGTCTCCTCAGCCTTTCAGGTCGATAACTGTCTGCTGGGTGAAACCTCCCATCGCGCCTTTGAACTCGAAACCCTGAAAACCTCACTTCAGGCACCTTGATGGATGTTCATGCGCCTATTGAGAAACACCTGAATCGGCACACCTCAACCTCCACCAGCCGATTGACATATCAGGCAACATTGCATATTTGTTTTGAATGGATAAATGGTTATGAACGAAACCCCTCTCATCGGCATCGTCATGGGCTCCAACTCCGATTGGCCCACCATGCAGGCCGCCGCCAAAATGCTCAAGGACTTTGGCATCCCTTACGAAGCAAAAGTCGTCTCCGCCCATCGCACACCCGACCTGATGTTTGAATACGCCGAGACCGCCCGCCAGCGTGGCCTCAAAGCCATCATTGCCGGCGCAGGTGGAGCGGCTCATCTACCCGGCATGATCGCCGCCAAAACTCCTGTCCCCGTGTTGGGCGTACCCGTGCAATCCCGGGCACTCTCGGGCAAGGACTCGCTCCTCTCCATCGTCCAGATGCCTAAAGGCATTCCTGTCGCCACCTTTGCCATCGGCGAAGCGGGTGCTGCCAATGCCGCACTGTTCGCCGTCGCACTGCTGGCCAATGAAGACTCACGCCTGGCCATCATGCTCGACACCTTCCGCGCCCGTCAGACACAAAGCGTGCTGGATATGACGTTGGACGACGCATAAACCATGACGCCGCAGGAAGCACGACATATTCTGCTGTGTCATAGTTTTGCCGCGGAAGACATTCACGACCCGTTGATGACAAATGGCTTTCTGGGTTCGCTACGCCCCTACCAGGGAAAACTAAACCCGGACAACTTTCATCAAGTCATGGCCGCTCTGCGTGTTGTGGCACCTTTGTTGGAACAGGACAAAGTTGATCGACAGTTGATTGCTGCACTTTGTTGCATTGCGCATTACGGGCGGGTCTGGGGAGAAAGGCCCTGGTCGATGCTGCACACAAACAAGCTGATCACGCCTCAGGATGCGGAAACACTCGGACAATGGTGTGACACCCTCTCTTATGCCGTTTGCACACTTCTGGAGGGAAGTGGCAGCGAAGTGGCTTTCGAAGAATATGACCATGAGTACCTGGACGCATGCGCTGACAAAACGGGTGAAACATGAACGGCCCTGGTCCTGATAACAAACACCCGATGGAAGGTTTTCCACAGATATGTTTTATCAAGAACATCGTGCGCAATCCCAACATCATTATCGGTGACTACACCTATTGCGATGACCCGGATAAGACGGAAGATTTCGAACGCAATGTGCTGTACCACTACCCGTTTATTGACGACAAGCTGATCATCGGGAAATTCTGCGCACTGGCAACAGGCGTTCGTTTCATCATGAACGGCGCGAATCACAAGATGTCGGGCTTTTCCACTTACCCATTCCAGATTTTCG
>JAAFCF010003250.1:725-12156 GCA_013389785.1 Helicorthomorpha holstii
GTACTCAAATGGTGGTGAGTGAAATCCGGGAGCGCAGACGCCCTCGTCCGCAGCCAGCTTTTCTCCTGAAATAGTGCGGGCGGGCAAGTGGGTTAGAACTCGCCGCGCCCCCATCTGTAATCCTATTAATAGTGGCCGTTAAAAATCAGCCTGTATTTTAACTGTATTAAAAGCGTGGGCCTTGTCACAATAACGGGCTGTACCCGTTCTATCGCCAGAATCCAACGCTATGCACCCTATACGTCATTTTGCCATCGTTCCCGCCGCAGGCAGCGGCAGCCGGATGGGAGCAGACCGCCCCAAGCAGTATCTCGATCTGCTGGGCAAGCCTTTGTTGTGGTACGCCTTGAATACCCTGGTCAATACACCACGGATCGATGTGGTCTATGTCGTGCTGGCTCCAGACGATGATATCTGGGCGCAGTATGACTGGAGTCCGTTGGGCGATAAATTGCAGGTTTTGCATCGCGGCGGAGCAACCCGTTCAGCCAGCGTGACGCAGGCCTTGCAAGCCTTGAAGCCGCAATTGAATGATGACGACTGGGTGCTGGTGCATGATGCCGCCCGTGCCTGCCTGACGGTTGAACACGTCAATGCACTGATCGATACGCTGGCCGACGATGCTGTTGGCGGGCTGCTGGCCGTGCCGGTGGCTGACACGCTCAAACGCATCGATGAACAGGGCCGAGTGGCGCAGACCGTTGCGCGTGACGGTTTATGGCAGGCGCAGACGCCTCAGATGTTCCGTTATGGCACGCTGCTGCATGCTTTGCAAAGCTATCCTCAGGTGACGGACGAGGCCGGGGCCATTGAAGCGCAGGGGTTGTCTCCACGCCTGGTGGCCGCAGATGCCACCAATTTCAAAGTCACCTATCCGCAGGACGTTGCGCTGGCTGCGCAAATTCTGTCTGCGCGTGTGCGCCAGGGGCACTTCATTTAAGAGCGTGTTCAAAGTCTTGCATAATGGATATTTGTCGAAGAATGGTCCCCTCTCCCGCAAGCGGGCGAGGGGGCTAAAACAACGGATGCAGCGAGACTTTGAACAGGTTCCAAGAAGGGCACTCACTAATCATTCTGGAGTTTCAACCTATGACTCAACACTCAACACCTCTTGTCCCCTTCCGCATCGGTCAGGGTTTTGATATTCACGCCCTGGTCGAAGGTCGCAAATTGATTCTCGGCGGTGTCGATATTCCCTATGACAAAGGCCTGCTTGGACACTCGGATGCCGACGCGCTGCTGCATGCGGTGACCGATGCCATTCTCGGGGCAGCGGGCCTGGGCGATATCGGCCGCCATTTCCCCGATACGGATGCCCGTTTCAAAGGTGCCGACAGCCGCGTTCTGCTGCGTGAAGCCATGCGACTGGTTCGCGAGGCGGGCTGGAGCGTGGGGAATATCGACGCCACCATCATTGCGCAAGCCCCCAAAATCTCTCCGCACGCGGCAGCGATGACAGCCAACATCGCCACCGATCTGGGCGTTGATGTCCAGTGCGTCAATGTCAAAGGCAAAACCTCAGAGAAACTTGGCACGCTGGGGCGTGGTGAAGGCATTGCCACGCAGGTGGTGGCCTTGCTGGTGCGCGTGTGAGGCGCACGACATGCTGAAAAAATCGTAGTCCTGCCTGAGTTCGGGATAAGCCCAGGGATGTTGAGTGGCTGAGGGAAAAGTTTCGCAGGATGGGGAGGGTGGGCAAAGCGTAGCGTGCCCACGCTACCTTTGTGTGCTTCGCTTATCCCGCCTTCCGCTTGGTCCACTTGACCAAACATTCCGATAAATTTTTATCTAGATTTTGCCAATCAAGCTCATTTAATTTTTGATGAAGATTATTTGATATAAACATTCTACAAAATTTATTTACTACTTGATTTAGAAAACAAATAATTGAGTATTATGTTTTATCAATAACGGTATTTTTGATGTTTTGCAGGCAGGGTTCAGGCTTTACAAAATGTGCACTCTTTCCTGCCTCATCAAGCGCCACGACCTCTTCTGCTCTGCCCGGAAGCTTTTCGGGACAAAAGAGCTTATGGATTCTTCATCATGACTGCTTCTCCCTTCTCAGCCTTTGCCCAGGAACTTCTTCCGCAGCCCCCCTTGCGTCAGGCCATTACATCGGCATGGCGGCGTCCTGAGCCGGAATGCGTGGCCGCTTTGCTTGATCTGGCGCGTTTGCCTGCCGAGCTGGCAGAAAAAACCTGCGCGCTGGCCAAACGCATGGCGACCAAACTGCGTGCACAAAAAACCGGCGTGGGCCGTGAAGACCTGGCGCAAGGGCTGATCCAGGAGTTTTCCCTTTCTTCGCGCGAAGGCGTGGCGCTGATGTGCATGGCGGAAGCGCTGCTACGTATTCCCGACGTTGCCACGCGCAATGCGCTGATTCGCGACAAAGTCCGCGATGGCAACTGGCTGGCGCATCTGGGGCACAGCCCCTCATTGTTCGTCAATGCGGCGACGTGGGGCCTGATGCTGACGGGCAAGCTGACGCCCACACACAGCCAGGCCAGCCTCTCCAGCGCCCTGGTGAACATCATTGGCAAGAGCAGCGAACCGCTGATCCGCAAAGGCGTGGATATGGCCATGCGGCTGATGGGCGAACAGTTTGTCATGGGACAGACGATTGCCGAGGCATTGAACAACGCGCGACGTTTCGAGGAGCAGGGTTTCTCTTATTCCTACGACATGCTGGGCGAAGCGGCCATGACGCATGATGATGCGCAGCGTTATTTTGCCGCCTACGAAAGTGCCATCCATGCCATTGGCAAATCTTCGGCAGGAAAAGGAATTTATCAAGGGCCAGGTATTTCCATCAAACTGTCTGCCCTGCATCCACGCTACAACCGTGCACATTATGCAAGAGTAATGGATGAGCTGTATCCAAAGCTGCTTGTCCTGACCGTGCTCGCCAGGCAATACAATCTGGGTTTGAATATCGATGCCGAAGAGGCCGATCGACTCGAGATGTCGCTCGATCTGCTCGAGCGTCTGTGTCATGAACGTGCGCTGGAAGGCTGGAACGGCATCGGCTTCGTGATTCAGGCCTATCAGAAACGCTGCCCGTTTGTCATCGACTATCTGATCGATCTGGCTCGTCGCAGCCAGCATCGCCTGATGATCCGCCTGGTCAAAGGCGCTTATTGGGACAGTGAAATCAAACGTGCCCAGATCGACGGTCTGGAAGACTATCCGGTCTACACACGCAAAGCCTATACCGATGTGTCTTATCTGGCCTGCGCCAGGAAACTGCTGACTGCGCCGGATGCCATCTTTCCACAGTTTGCAACGCATAACGCTCATACCGTGGCAGCCATTTATCATATGATGGGACCAAATTATCAAGTGGGTCAGTATGAATTCCAGTGCCTGCACGGCATGGGCGAAACGCTCTATGAACAGGTAGTAGGAAGTTACATGGGCAGCCTTAAACGGCCTTGTCGCATCTACGCGCCAGTGGGGACTCATGAAACCTTATTGGCCTATCTCGTGCGTCGTCTGCTGGAAAACGGAGCCAATACCTCATTTGTCAATCGCATAAAAGATGAGCATATCAGCCTGGATGAACTGATCGCCGATCCCGTTGCTCAGGTAGAGCAACTGGCCCAAGAGGAAGGCGGCCTGGGGAAACCCCATCCACGCATTCCTTTGCCAGAAGCGCTGTATGGGGATAAACGGCAAAACTCCCGAGGCCTTGATCTGGCGAACGAGCAAGTGCTGATGCAACTGTCAAATGCACTCAATGACAAAGGCACATTCTGGCACGCTACGCCACAAACCGATCTGAATCGGGAAGAGCAATTGCTGCGTAATCCCGCGGACCATCGCGATGTGGTGGGAACGGCGCAGGAGGCAACGCTTGCGGATGTGGATGGCGCCCTGGCTCGTGCGGAGAATGCCTTTGCGGCATGGCGCACCCAGTCGCCCGCAGCCCGCGCTGACATTCTTGATCGCGCCGCGCAGGCATTGCAACACAACATGCCGCCTCTGCTGGGATTGATGGTGCGTGAAGCAGGCAAGACCCTGGGCAATGCGATTGCCGAGGTTCGCGAAGCCATCGACTTCCTGCGCTATTACGCCATGCTGGTACGTCACGGTTTTTCCAATGACACGCATCTGCCTCTTGGGCCGGTGGCGTGTATCAGCCCCTGGAATTTCCCGCTGTCCATTTTTACCGGGCAAATCAGCGCTGCGCTGGCAGCAGGCAATACGGTCCTGGCCAAACCTGCAGAACAAACGCCCTTGATTGCCGCGCAGGCTGTACGCATATTGCATGAGGCCGGTGTTCCGCAGGACGTGCTGCAACTTTTACCGGGCCGGGGCGAAACAGTGGGCGCGGCACTGGTGGCTGATCCACGCACAAAGGGCGTCATGTTTACCGGTTCAACCGAAGTGGCGCGCATTCTGCAGCGCGAACTGGCGTCTCGACTCGATGAACGGGGATGGCCCATTCCACTGATCGCGGAGACGGGTGGGCAGAATGTCATGATTGTTGATTCTTCTGCGCTGACCGAGCAGGTGGTGGCTGACATACTGACTTCAGCTTTCGACAGCGCCGGACAACGCTGTTCAGCGCTGCGAGTACTGTGCGTACAGGAGGATAATGCTGATCGGGTAGTGGCGATGCTCAAAGGAGCGATGGCAGAATTGACTATCGGCAATCCGAACAGATTGTCTGTTGATGTCGGCCCGGTGATCGATGCCGAAGCGCAGTTGGCGATTCAAAGGCATATCGAAGACATGCACGAAAAAGGCCACGCCATCTATCAATGTGTCACCCATTCTGCATGGGTACAGGGAAACTCTCAGGGTACATCTCAGGGGACATTCATCGTACCGACCCTGATTGATCTGCGTGATATTCACGAACTGAAACGCGAGGTCTTTGGGCCTGTGCTGCATGTTGTACGCTATCGTCATGAAGAATTCGAGGCTTTGCTCAAAGCCATCAATGACACAGGCTACGGACTCACGCTGGGGCTTCATACCCGCATCGATGAGACGATTGACAAGGTCATCAATCAGGAGCAGGTGGGCAATATTTATGTCAATCGCAATATCGTGGGGGCCGTGGTAGGTGTTCAGCCGTTTGGTGGCGAAGGTTTGTCGGGAACAGGCCCGAAAGCTGGCGGGCCGCTTTATCTGCATCGCCTGTTGCGCAAAATACCAGTGCAGGCAACACAGCAGGCTCTGGCGCTGACGGCCGCTGCGGATTTTACGGCTCCTGGATTACCTGCTGCATTTATCGCCTTGCAGGACTGGGCCATCCAAAAATACCCTGTCCTGGTTTCAGTATGTCATCGTATTTCTGATCGCCCCATTGCAGGCACCACACTTGTATTACCCGGCCCGACAGGCGAGAGCAATACCTACAGGCTTCTCCCACGTCATGCTGTGCTCTGCGTGGCCGGTAATGAGCGTGAGCGCTTGTGTCAGCTTGCGCTCGTTCTGGCTGCGGGAAGTTGTGCGATATGGCTCAAGAATAATTCGACCCTGGATCTGTTCAGCAGATTGCCCCCTGTGGTGCGAAAACATATTCAGCTGGTGGAAGAAGGCCGGGAACGTGAAGTACGAGAGTCGGATATTTATTTTGACGTCGTGCTTTGCGAAGATGTCCCGGATCGAGTCCGCAGCCTGAATCTGACCATGGCACAACGCACTGGGCCGATTGTGAGTGTCTGTCCGGTGAGTGAAGCCCGTCTGGAGGAAGGCTTGTCCGTCTTGCTGGAGCACTTGCTGCGGGAGCGGTCTGTTTCGGTGAATACAGCAGCGGCGGGAGGTAATGCGAGTTTGATGATGATGAATTGATGCTGGTTAAAATAATGACGGATATTGGATGTCAGCGATCTCTCCGCTCAAGGGACATTATTAAAATCTCTACCCGTCAGTTAAAATATATAGGCATATGTGACCCGGCATGACAATATTCAATATGATAAAACCTTACGGGCACAGGACAACTGGCCATCCAGTTTTTTGGGTGTAGATGCTATTCCTCAAGCAAACGGTCACTATGAAATGCTTTATCGTACGCTCGTGGGAATATTGCTGGATGATCCTGAGTTTCGCACTGCGCTGAGCGAGTAGTTAAGCCGATACCCTCCCGGCGGTGGCCGGGATGGTCAATTCTTCCTATATTCAATTTGTTTTTCCATTGATATACGGTTTCATCGCCGCATAAACCGTTTCACTGACTGGAGCAGGGATTCCTGCCTCTTTCGCCAAACGGGCAATCGTTCCGGATAACCAGGGAGCTTCGAGTTTGTTGCCGTGGGTCAGGTCATGTAGCATCGATGATCCTGCTTCATCCGGCAGCTTGTCTATGAAGGCCATCTGTTGAGCGACAAAATCTTCTGACAGACCGGCTTTTTGCTGCTGGGCGACTTTCCAGGCTTCAGTGAGGATGTTGCGCAGGGTGGCGTTGAGGTCGGGATCGTGTTTCATCGCGCCAATCGGTTGCCGCGCCAGACAGGTCATGCCTGAAAAAGCTGACAGGAAGACAAATTTTTCCCATAATGCTTTGTGAATATCTTCAACCAGTTCTATATTGACATTGGCCCTGGCACCCAATGCAACAAAATCCTGGGCGATTTGTAAGGGGCCGCCTGGGAAGGCTCCGATGCGCAAGCGTCCTTGCCCTCCGGTGTGCTGGATAACGCCGGGTGCCTTGATGGCGGAAACGATGTAGGCGATGCCGCCCAATACATGTTGCGGGCCAAGGATGCGGGTGAGTATCTGCGGGCTGTCGACGCCGTTCTGGAAGGGAATGACGACGCTGTTTTCCTTGAGCAGAGGTTTGAGCAAATGTGCCGTGTTTTCGACTTCCCAGAGCTTTGTGCAGAGCATGACAATGTCAAATTTGCCATTTTGCGCCGGATCGTCTGTGACGACGACTTTTTCCAGTCGCAGGGGCGTGCTGCTGCTCTCGATCGTTAAACCCTGTGCTTGCAGGGCTTGAAGGTGTTTTCCACGAGCGATGAAGGTGACATCATTGCCCGCTGCGGCCAGGTGCCCACCAAAATAGGCGCCCACGCCACCACTGCCGAATACCAGAATGCGCATCATGTTCTCCCGTAGAATGAAGAGGTTGAAGTGCTGATTTTGACATGAAGGACGTGAGCTGTTTGGATTGTTTTTCGTGAGTAAGGTGTTTAGCCGGAATGATTGAATCTATGCCCATGCGGCGTGTTTTCTTCGCGTTGTGGCCTTCGCGGGAAACGGCACAGGCGTTGGCATCCTGTGCATCGGAATATAAGTCGGGACGTTTGATGCAGGTAGAGTCCCTGCATTTGACGTTGGCATTTGTAGGCCATATACCTGCCGCGCGGTTGCCGGATCTGTTGGCAGTAGGCGAGGCGATGGCAAAGACCTTTCCAGAGAAAGGGTTGGATCTGCGCCTGGATCGGTTGGGGTATTGGCCACATAACCGGATTCTGTGGGCAGGGATGAGTCAGCCCCCTTCTGTCCTCGCCGTTTGGGTCGGGCTGTTGAGAAAAACGGTGGTGAATGCTGGCTTTGCTGAGGATCCGCAAGCTTTCATGCCCCATGTGACGCTGATGAGAAAAATGCCAACTGCGATGTTGCCAGCACTGGGAGATACTTCTGTGGAGACTCCTATCAATTGGGCTGTGCGGGACTGGTGCCTGGCCGAGTCCTTAAACTCGGCGCAACGCGGGCCCTATTATGAAATTCTGGAGCGTTGGCCTTGCATTAAAAAGGTGTGAATTCCCTGTTTTGAAGACTTGTGGCAGCGCAGCATTTTTATAATTAAGCCAGGTGCTTGAAATCTTGTTTCTTATCCGCATTGTTTAGCCTGAACCTTGTGGCGTGCAAAGAGTCTTTGTATCGGGAGCCCCCAGTGATCTGTAATATGCCCGCCTGCAAACATGTTATGGAGAATGGGGGTTCTCTTCGATGGGTTCATCACTATAAACAAGTGCGATTGCTGAGCAGTCTTTCACAGCTTGTTGCACACTATGAGTACTAAGACTGAACACAATGTGTGTATAAGGTATACAAATACGGGGGGTGTCGATGGCGTCTCAAACGCCTGGACTGACAAGATGAGAACCCGGTGCTGGTGGGATTGATAAAACTTTCTTCTGGACAATCCTTTCAGGTCTTGACCTGAAAGTGCACAGTCAGAAGCGTGGGGTAGACATTGCATTATGGTTTCGGTTCAGCATTCCATAGCCGACACGGCTGACCTGGAGTCCTTGCCAGTTTTTCTGGCTGAAGGGTTGAATGAAGATGCGCTTCCTGTCCTGGGACAGGCGATCGACTGGATCAGGGAGCGATACGTTGATCAGCAGACCTCCTATGGCGAGTCTTTATGGGATCACACCCTGGGCATGGCCATGATTGCGGTGTCCATGCGGCTCGATCTGGAAACGCGGCTGGCCGCCTTGCTGTTCGCGCTGATTCCTGACGACACTGAAAAAGTATACAAGCCTCACAAAAACGAATCCACCTTGCAGGAGCAGATCACCACGCGCTTCGGGCCCGTGGTGGCGCAACTGGTTGAAGGCATGCATCGCTTACGCCAACTGCATCGACGTGGGCAAGCGGTGAATGTTGACATGTTTGCGCAGGCAGAAGTGTTGCGCAAAATGGTGCTGGCGCTGGTTGATGACATTCGCGTGGTGCTGCTGTGGCTGGCCTCTCATACACAAACGCTGCGTTTTTACTCCCAGAACAAAGAGATTATTCAGCCGGACGTGGTGCGGCAAAGCATGGAACTGTGTGCCCCACTGGCCAACCGCCTCGGAGTGTGGCAGCTCAAGTGGGAACTGGAAGACCTGTCATTTCGCTTTCTGGAGCCTGATACTTACCGGCGAATCGCCAAGATGCTGGATGAGCGTCGCGTGGAACGTGAGGCCTTTATCCGCGAATCCATCGAACGCCTGCAGCGTGAAATTGCCGCTCTGGGCATCAAGGCTGAAGTGTATGGCCGCCCCAAGCATATCTACAGCATCTACAACAAAATGCGCTCCAAGAATCTGGATTTCTCCCAGGTGTATGACGTTCGCGCATTGCGTGTGATGGTGGATGAGGTAAAAGACTGCTACGCCGTCCTGGGACTGGTGCATGAAATCTGGACTCCTATCCCGAATGAATTTGACGACTACATCCTGCAACCCAAAGGCAACAATTACCAGTCGTTGCATACGGCCGTGCGCGCGGCAGATGGGCGGGCGCTGGAAGTCCAGATACGCACATTCGAAATGCATCGTCATGCCGAGTTAGGTGTTGCTGCGCACTGGCGCTACAAGGAAGGCGCCAAGCAAAGCAGCGGAAGTTATGACGAAAAAATAGCACTGCTGCGAGAGCTTCTATCATGGCGTGAGGAAGTATCCGACTCTGCCGAATGGGAAGCCCAGACGCGTCTGGCTGCGCTGGATGACACGATTTATGTCATGACGCCGCAAGGTCGGGTGATAGACCTGATTGCGGGCGCAACGCCTATTGACTTTGCATATCGCCTGCACACGGATCTGGGGCATCGTTGCCGTGGGGCGAAGGTCAATGGGCAAATGGTGACGCTCAATACCCCATTGGCGAGCGGGCAGGTGGTTGAGATCATCACCGCCAAGCAGGGTGGGCCATCTCGCGACTGGCTCAATCCGCAGCAAGGCTATCTGGTGACCTCGAATGCACGAACCAAGGTGCGTCGCTGGTTTACGCAACAGGAAGAGGAAGAAACCACCGCACAAGGTCGCGCCATTGTTCAACGCGAGTTGCAGCGTGCCGGGCAGACTCAGGCGAATCTGGATGAACTGGCCTCTCGCCTCGGTTTCAAGGAAACGCAGGCATTCTTCCTGGCTGTCGGGCGTGGCGATGTGGGAAGCCGCCAGGTTCATAACGCACTCTATACCGTACCGAATGCTCCGGCGCCCGAGGCGGAAGATGATGTTGTCGTAGGGCGCAGTCGCGCGAATGAAAATTCCGGTGGCATTTTAGTGGTGGGTGTCGGGAAACTTCTGACACAACTGGCGCGTTGCTGCAAACCTGTGCCGCCGGATTCAATTCAGGGATTTGTCACACGGGGGCGTGGTGTCTCCATTCACCGCACGGATTGCACGAGCTTCCAGCATCTGGCCAAACGTCATCCTGAACGCATCGTGCAGGCAGAGTGGGGAAGCAAGGCCACGAAAGATAAACATGCTACTGGCAAATCTCACGCTCAAGCTGCCAAGCCGGAAGTCTATCCGGTAGATGTCAGCGTCGAAGCGGTTGATCGGCAAGGTCTGCTGCGCGATATTTCGGATGTTTTCTCACACGACAAGATCAATGTCATTGGCGTCAATACGGTTTCCAAAGCAGGAAGAGCTTATATGCGCTTTACAGTGGAATTGAGCAGCATCGATCTGCTGCAAAAGGTTCTGCAACGTGTCGGAACGGTCAAAGGAGTAGAATCAGCTATGCGTGGATGATTTGTAAGAATCAATAAAATAAATATTCTTGATGTATGTGTGAAAAATAGAATTGAAAAATGAAGAATTATGCGAACACTCCTGAGCATAAAAAGTATGTAGAACAGTTCGACTATATTTTTGATAAAGCCTATTTTGTCGAGCATAAGCTGGTTCAGCTATCGTCGCATTACCAGGTGTTTGTGGAGGACTATAAGCATAGTTATGACATTGGTAAGAACATGGCGCGCTCTGTCGGTTGCCGACGGATGACTCTGCTGAACAAAGATGGGACGTCCCTATATCAGCTAAAAACGGTATTTGGTAAGCTCTTTTTTCAATACATCCTGCACGCCAATGGAGATGAATATTTTATGGGCGGAAACGATCTGGCAGATTATGTCATTTACAATATTTCAAAGAGGCAGGAATTCAGGTTTGTAGCTTTTGATGCTGAGCGAGAGTTTCCTCATGGTGAAAATAGTGACTTTTGGTATATCACTGAATGGCTTTATAACCCTCCGAACAATCTTATCGCCATTAACGGTGCAGATATGATGAATTGTTCCACCGTGACGATAGGTGATTTTTCCAATCCAGAAGCTTTACCGCTGAACTTCAAAAATCTGGGGTCAATGCTTGGGGAAAGATATGACGATTCTACGTGCCATGCTTTTCGCTGGACAGAGCAGAATGATCTGGAACTGAGCGTGTGTGAAGAAAATAGCCAGACAGTTATATTGAGTGAATGTGAAATAAATAAATTGTTGAATTTGGCTGGGCGCTGAATATACATGCTGTCTGCAAATATCCGGGCATTTCGTAGGTTGGTGCTGAACCTGGTGAAGCCCAACATCCATGTCTATTCGAAGGTCTCTGTTGGGCTTCATTTCACTCAGCACCAACCTATAGCTAACATCCTGTAAAACGATTACGTTGTCGATGCGGCTCGTCTTCGCGTATGGCATGAGTGAAGTAGATACTGTTATGCCCGTCAAGCAGAATGAAGGGCAGGATCAAAG
>JAAFCF010003268.1:1895-13312 GCA_013389785.1 Helicorthomorpha holstii
CATCTGTTCCCAATGACACAATAGAATTGACCGGGTAATTGCCATATTCCTGGTTAGGCCGTACCACAACCTTCTGCACGCGACCATTTAGAACCGTGTTAGCAATCACTATCAGCGTTTCGTTCTCTTCGTCCCACAGTACTGCGCGGTAATTAGCCAGTGCAACAGGCAGTTGTTTGAGCTGCGCATCTGTCCAGCCTTTGCCGGATTTGTGGTTACCGGTCAGATGCTCAGTCTTACGATCTATGACAGAAACGTTAATGGACTGCAAGCGGCTCTCTTCAGGCAGCTTATTCATGACTGCATTGAACACTTTGTCATCAAAGTATCCGATTGTTTTTGTAATCCCTTGCGGCTGGCCTGTCATTTTTACCTTATCAAACCAGGCTTCCCAGCTCTTTTGCAGAACTTCCTGATATGCAGGATTAATTGTCTTCGGAATCAGCTCAGCCTGTAGTGACGTTGGCAAGGTACTGAGCTTCTGCCCCAGTGCCAGCTCGGGTTCAATCCAAGCTTGACCCACGTTATGATCCCAGCCCGGATCAATACCAATCGGCACACGATCAACAATCACCCCGTCTTCATCGGTCACGCTCTGATAAACATCCTCGGGAGAATCATCCACCTCCCAGCCTTTATTCTTCAGATCATCATTCGACACAGGCCGGACATCACAACGGCAACCCCAGCCATTCGGCGGGTAATGTGTCTTCCAGAACGGATCATTCACCGGCAGGATCGTGCCTTCCCATTCTGCATGTTCCGGGCGTACCTGTGCGTCACCTGCCGTCACATAGCGCAGATAGGGCTGGTTATCAACATTGTCGACGATGCGCTGCCACTTTCCGGCCATCGCTGCCGAGCGCATGTTATTGCTGTAAATGACCTGAGTACGCCAGCCACGCGTGCCGTTGTAAGACCAGCCATACTGCTGCACGATCTTGTCAAAGTCTTTACGAAATTGACCCAGCGTCTTGCCGTTCTCAATGGCATCAGAAATTGCCGCATGCATATCACGCAGCATATCCACATCAGTGGCTCCGGCAATCGCGAACTGCTTGCCGTGTAAAGGCCCAGGCAGATCGTTCCAGTGCTCAGTGGGAACAGGCGTTTTCTGGCGAATGTTGTCGACGGCCTGCTGATTCTTGACGCCGAAGGGCTGAACGCTAGGCATTATGGAGTGATCACCGGCGCAGACTGGCTATTCTGAAATGCACATGCGCTGGCCTTGCTGTCAGCGTTCTGGATTTGCGCACAGGTCAAGCCTGCTGCAAAGCCTTTTCCATCGAGCCGCACCACTGCGCAGGACGCCAGCACACAGGCCACACAAAAATAAATCAGCGCTTTGACCATTTTTCTTTCACCTCTTTCTCAATCGCATCGACAATGCGATCGCCATCCTGTTTGCGCCAGCGATCCAACCAGGCGCGCCGAACGGGTAATCGCGGATCGGCCAACAGGAAGCGGACACGACAACAATGCTTGTTCATGTCGTACCGGCCACCTGTTAAACCGCACTCGCAGTTCATTCTGTCGTCAGTGCGAATAAGGCAACCAGTGACATCAGCGCCAATTTCCGAATCTCTGGCTGCATGGCGTCAAAGACCTCCAATGCCACCGTGTCACACTCTTCGAGAGTGGCTTCCATATTGACCAATACAACAGACAGTTTTCTGTTGTTGACAGGCTTCTCCGCACAAATGACATTCAGCTTATTAACCTGATCAAGCAAAGCTTCCTGCTGCGGGGTTCTGATGATGGGTGTACCCATAATTACTTCCTTTTAGGTGAGGGGGATTTATTGGAATAGCCCTGCATAAATGAATGCTGCATGGCCTGGGCAGTGATATTGCGCAGGGTGGTTTCATCGACCTTTCCGACCATGCTACCCAGTGCTTCGCGAAACTCCACTAGTGTTTTGCCATCCTGCTCAAACTGAGCCAGCATGCGAGCGATCGGATCGAGCACACTGGCTTCCAGCGCAGCATCAACAGCAGTTGAAACATCATTGATCTGCTTTGCTTCTTCAGTCGCAGCCAGTTGATCAGCTTTTATCTCAGCAGCACTAGGATCGTTCGGGTCTGATGAAAACTGCATGGGTGATGGAGTCGCTGCAGGCAGCAGCGCGTCGTCATCATCGGTCGCCACGGGAATATTCAGCTCTTCCAGCATGGCTTTTTTGGAAGGCCTCGCCCCAGCATTAGCAGCGAGTACATAAACATCAGCCCGCTCTTTGCCCTGGGCTTCCTGCTTGAAGTACTCCAGCTCAGGCGATGGCACATCCGGGCCAAAGTTAAAGTCAGTGATCAAGCGGAAAATCCGGCCAAACGTGGCGGCAGGAATATCGCGATCAGAATCATGAATGGTTCCCTGGCGATCCTGAGCCACTTCGCCCGCTGCTCTGGCACCCGTTTTTTGCTGTTCCGCAATCATCGCCTGGCCGGTCAATGCCTTTGACATTTCCCGGTTAGCCAGATTAATCAGGCTTTCCTGCGGCAGCATGTTGGCGGTTTTCACTTCCAGCAGTTCAACGCCGGTGCCGTCCGGCACCACGGCAAAGGCATTCTCGATCATGTTCACAAGCGCCTCTGCCAATTCGTTCTGTTCATTGACTGTGGTGCCTTGCGGATAGCGAGCCACAGGCCACGGCAAACCATGCCGTTCGCAGAACTTCACAAAGTAGCGCCAGCCGCCTGTCTTGAACGTCCAGGGCCAGAAGCAACTGGATAGCAAAGCGATGCCGTAAGGATTCTCCATTGAGGCCATGTGGCGAGACACGGCAAACTTATACGGCTCGACCAGCGTACCCAATGGCGCTGTCCGGCTTTTCAGCATCAGCTCAGAATCGACACTGAAAGCGCAGCGCCGGTTGCGCACATCAATCAGTTGCACCGGCAATATCTGGCCGTTCCAGTCATCCCACACCAGCTCATGGACCTTGAATCCGGTGAAGATGGCCGAGGTCATCTGCCACATAATCTCTAACCAGTCGGCAGTCGGGTTCGGTGTGATGCGCTGCATCCACCATTCACACAGATCACGCGCGGCCTGTGCCTGCGGGTTCTTTTCGTCCCAGGTCACGATCCGATAATCGGTGCTGCGGAACTCACCACGGATAGAACGCACCTCACCGATCACATGCGCGTCCGCCATGATTGAGGCATAGACCCGATCGGCTTCACCGATACTGCGCAGGATCGGATCAGGATTAGGCAGCGTGGGCAGCGCTGCGAAAAAATCCAGATCGTTTTGAGGCGTGGCCACGCGCTGACCAAAAAGTGATTTCAGTCCGCGCAGCATGCTTGAGAAATTGAGCTTACGCGTATCCATGTGGCATTAATCCTTGATTGGGTAGTTTTCTGGAAATGATTCGTGGGATACCGGCTGCACTGCTGATTGCTAGCGCATGAAGCATCTGCAATGCATCTGGCCCATCGTCGTGATCGGCTTCCGGGTAATAACGCAACTGCTCATAGAGCGCGGTCTGCGAGCGATGCAGACGGATCGTGGCGTTGGTGACATGCGGTTGAATCGACAGGATGCGCAGGTCTTTGTCGACGCTGGGTCGCACTCCCCGCGCAGGTACAGGAATGCCCGCAGCGCGCGATCGAGCGATCAACTGTTGACAGAAAAACTCCTGGAACTGGATGATCTCAATGCCCCACAACAGGCAGTTATATTCACGCTGGAATTCGATGATGGTGTGGATTTGCAGGTCGGGCACCATCCGCGCAATTTTCGCCTCCACCACATCAAGCACACCGTGGTTACGATCCAGGCCACCGACCAGGATCGCACATGGATCGCGGCCTTTATTCTGCTTACCCATCGACGGATCATTCACGCCATAGAACACCCAGTCGCGACAAGGCTGCACCCAGAAATGGATCTGTTGAAATGGTGCGCCTTCGTCATTGCCAGGGTCATTCTGGTATTCACTATCGAACGCATGGTGATCATTAGCGCGCACTTTCATCAGGAACAACAGCGGGCGCATCGAGGGCCAGGACACCGTCGCGCCAGCATCCATCACGGTTTTGCGTTCAGCATAAAATGCATCTGCCGCGTCTTCGCCTTCGTTCAGAAAGACTTCTTCCCACTTTTCCCACAAATCCATGCGGTGAGGCCAGTCAATAATTGACTTGAATTTTCGACCTATCCACAACGGGCTTTTGTGCGTGCGGTTGGCGACCGAGTCGTAATGCAGCAGCGTGTTCTGATAGAGGATGTCCATCGACCCATCAGGTGGGCCAAGTGGCATCACGACTTTATTCAGCCAGCGATCCAGCTTATCGCGTTGATCCTTGCTCTGTACGTTTTCGTCATTCTCGATATCGTCGAGCATGATCAGGTCAGGACGGTACGGGCCGTGACGAATCCCGCGCATCCGCTTGCCGGAGCCGAACGCCTGGAGCTTGATGTTCTTCGCCGTCAGCGCAATGCCGGTATTCCACACCCGGCCTTGTCCCGTCTCTTCCGGGAAGTCCATCTTCAGGCGCGGGTTGTCCGTCAGCTCAACCTTGATGGCTTCGAGCATCATCTTGGCCTGATCGCCGGAGTCCATGACAATGGGGATAAAGCGTTTGCGGTTGGTGATCACACACCACAAAGTGAAAACTTGCGTAATCAGAGTTGATTTTGCTTCGCCGCGCGGTGCGCTGATGTTGAGCTTGTTACCCTTGTTCTGGTCGATGTACCTGGGCAGGTTGTCGAACGCCCAGCGATGAAACGCTGAGGGTTCCTGCGCGGTGATGTAGTGCGGGAAATAGGTGTAAAAGAAAAACTCAAAGTCTTTTTGAACACGCGTGACACGCTTGTCACGCGCTGCATAGTCTGTGGGGAACGCAGCGCAGCTGGTTTCAATCAGCGATCGCTGTTCAATGACATACGCCTCAATCTCCGCAAGAAATTGCTTAGCGGTCAGCTGCTGGGAAGTCCGATTGTTTTTACGCATGTATCACCCGAACCGACGCGAGATTTCCGGGCCGAAGGCTTCCAGAATCTCGATGAATGCATTGTTGTATGACGGGTAATTTTGATGGACAAATGTCCCCAGCTCTTTGAGAACGTCAAAGGCTACAGAGAGCGCGGAAAGCTTTGGCGCTGCGGTCGATGCGGCTTTCGCGGCTTTTATATAAGCATCCGATAACTGAGTCAGAATCTCCGCCTTGTCTTGCGGCAGCATGTCTTTCGCATCCCTGATCTGTTCCAGCGTGGCATGCACCTGCACCGATAACTCTTCCAGAATCTGGATGGTGATATCTTCCAGGCCCGTCGCACCGGCCTGACGTGCTGCCCTGGCTAAGTCCCAATCGTCCCCGTTTTCTTTGTCTGTACGCTTCCAGTTCCGCACCGTTTGATAACTGACATCGGCCACTTTCGCAGCCGTTGCCAATGGCATGCCTTGAATAAAGTGGCTGCGAACGGTTGTGCGCAGTTTGGGGTTATGCGCCATCAGGTTTTAACCCGTAAAATCTGCACGATGGCGGCAGCCAAAGCCCCGCCAATCGAACCCCATGTCGTCGTCTTGACGAGCAGGCTGGTGTGCTTTTCTTCAAGGGTGGTGATGCGCTGGCCCATTGAGCTGATGCGGTCATTGGTGGCTTTCAAATTGTCATCCACTGACCTTTTAAGGTCATCCATCCGCTGGTTCGTCGCGTCGTGGCTCACCTGTATCTGGCGCTGAATGCCTTTGAGTTCGCCGGTAATTTCTCCCAGCGCCATCATCAATTTATTTTGGGGGTTGCTGTCCATTGTTATGACTCTCATTCTGAATAAATACGCGGCATCCTTCTGGCATCGCCTCGTTAAACATCAGCAACCCGCAATAGCGGCCTGCCAGTTGGTAATACAGTCGCGCCACATCACGGTGATTGGCTTCCAGATCGCGCATTGCGCCGCTCTTTGGTTGTGGCAATCTTGCCGGTGCCACGCTCAGGCTGGCTGGCGGGGGTACTTGTATCTGTGGCAATGGGGCCTGCATTGGCCGCATGCCACCGGCGCAGGCGCTCAGCAGGCAGCACACAGCGATCAACAGTAATGATCGGGTCATGACGGGCGTCATCCTCTAACTGGTTATAAAAATCATCGGTCTTGCTGCGGGCCGCTTCAGCCGCTTCGGATGCCGCCTGGGCGCGGGCAATTGCCGCATCAACCCTTTTCACTTCGTCATCAAAGGCTTTGCGCAGGTCGGCTATGGCCTGCACCGCTTCCATCTGTGTGTGGCTGGCGCGTTCATGGGCACGGCCCAGGTAATAGATCAGCACATTGACCGACACCGCGATCAACACAAACGCAATCAGTATTTGCCAGCTGCTGAAGAACCATGAAAGAAAGGTCTTGAGTCGGGTCATCATGATGAGCGTCCTGTGCAGAGTCCCGGCCCCCAGCCTGCAGCGCGATAGACTGGCTCGAAGCGCAGCAGTATGCGTCGGGGATAGAGAGCGTTTTCTCGCTGATTGGCGGCGGTGATGCCGGGGTTGATGTCACACGTAGCGGAGAAGCATATGTTTGGCGCGGGTGACAAACGCTTGCGCTTATTCACCCAGCCCAGGCCACCGTTGTAAGCCGCCAATGCAAACGCCATGCGCTCACAGGGATTGACACCGCGCACCCGGTCATACAGGTGTTTGTCATACGTCACCAGGGCACGGATAGCCCAGGTCGGGTTGTGCGGCGTGTTGTCTCTTAAGAGTGGATCAAGTGTGGATATCCACTCAGCCGTTGAAGGAATGAACTGCGCCAGACCACGCGCCCCGGCTGGGCTGACGGCTTCTTTTCGCCAGGCGCTCTCTGTGTGCAGTTGTGCGGCGAATGTCGATACCGGAGCTTCAAGTCCCCACACATACTGCGCCTGACGGCGCAATTCCAGCTTGTAGCGGGCGGCTTGTAGTGGAATATTGTCTGCTGCATGGGCAGGCGCTACACCAAAGATCAGAACGGCCAGCAAAGAGAAAAGGACAGTAAAGCAATAGAGCCGGAGGCGTGCAAATGGGGTATCTGTATCTTCATTCGTGCATAGAATGAAGATCAGAAATACAAACATCAGGAACATGCCACTGCCCCATGACATTAACGAACTCATGGATTAGCCTCCCGATTTTTCCGAAGCCTGGAAAGCAAACGGAGCAGGCTTGCTTTGGCTGCGCGGAATGAAGCGCCCTTGATCATCAGACGTTCAATCCGATTTCTGATGGTTGTGAGATGTTGTGCCGGGATGTCGGCAGAAGTATTTGATCGGCATCCCCAGCCTTTGGGAGGCATGTGCGTTTCCCACCGAAAGGGAACCTTGTTCATGCTGCCAACCCTACGCAGATCAAGGATGCGCAGATAATCAAGGCGCGGCGCAGGCAGGCTGCATCGGTGGCACGCTGGAGCTGCATAGCTTGAATGGAGAAGTCTCTATGCTCACCGATTGCCAGATCATTGATCTGGTGCGGTCGCGCGTTGGGGAAGATAAAGCGATCGAGCCAGTAGCCGATCCAGCCGCCCAGCATCGCCAGATGCGCTTTGTACAAAGTGACGGCGGCAATGGTGTCAGGAACCAGATAACGGGTCGCTACGGCCAGCGCCAGCAGCAGAATGCTGGCGATCAGCCAGATATGGAGTTTGAGGTTTTTTGTCATCGCGCAGTGCCTGTGAAAACAGGGTGCGCTTGAAGGGAGGTGGCACCCGTAACCTGACTGACTACTCAGTAAGTAGTGTCAGGTTAGGGCTTAGTTCATTACGATGGCATGGTGAAATGTTTTACCGAGCGGCTATTTCACAAGTCCAAAATTTTGGGTCATTCGGCTTATACAGCTCTGCCATAAAAAGTGCAGTGCAATCGGTTGATGGAGGCGAATCACTCGGATTTGTGACGATTGTCCCTGTTAATTTTGGGGATGTATATAACGCCGTTTGGCATTCAGTCCCAGCAACTCCGATAGAAATCGCCGTTGAAACATAATTCTTCCATGTCATTTTTGTTGGTGGATTTTTAACGATATCCCAGAAAGACGATGCATAGCCCGCATACAATCCGCATATTTTTAAAGGGCCGTTGGAATCTTGTAAAGATAAAGAACCCGCTTTTAACGCCTTCATAGCTTCGTCTATCTGTTTCTTTTCTTCAGGTTGTTCCTTGTCCTTAGATAGCCATATGGCAACTTTACGCATACTGTTATCAGCGCCTTTGTACACCAACTCTGCCCATTTCTTGCTTTTATTGAAGGCTTCAATGTCCTTCTCGTTTGTATCAATGATCCAGAAAGTTCCTGACGCTGGAATAGTTGCATTGGCAGGTTTAGGCACTCGTTTATTTGCTGCCGCTGCCAATGCAAAATTGGAACACAATAAGCACAAGATAGAAATAAATACCTTTGACATTATTAATCCTCGATAAATATGTGACTTCCTATTTTTTTTCTAGCACTTCGATGAAGGCTTCAATGGCGCGTTTATCAGCCGATCCCGCTTTTCGATATGCCTGAATAATTTTACGTTCATCTTCATTTAAAACAGGAGGATGGCCGTGATCAAACACGGATACATCTTCTCTGCGACCTAGCAGTATGTAAGTACCATCAAAACCTGCTTTTGTCATTATTCCAGAATGTTTAGGCTCCATACGAAGTGAGCCGTTTTCTAAGTTTGCATAATCTTCTAAAGGCATTTTAAGCAAAGCGGCCATCTTTTCTTGGCTCAGACCATGGATGCGTCGTTCTGACTGGAGCCGAAGGTCAGCGAACTGAGTTGGTTCGGGTATCAGCGTTTTATCCAGATATTCGGGCTTCGAACGCTGACCAGTTATGACATACAGAACATCCACGCCAGACTTTGCGACTTCCGCTAAGTAAGCTGCATTAGGATAAAAATCTCCCTTTTCATACTTGATCTGGGCCTGCTTTTGCACGCCTCCCAAAGAGCCTAAGACAGTTTGATTTAAACCTAGTCGCTCTCGTTCTTCTTTTAGCCTCAAGCCTATTTCAGAAATATTCATAAATATTCGTACCTTTATGTTGACAGGTACGATATTTCGTACCTATACTTTGCTCATACCGGACACAAACCGGGTTTAACCAAGTAAAGGAGCAACTATGAATGCAGAGCGCTTCAAACGCAAATTGATGGAGGACGGCCTGACCATGAAGCAGTGGAGTGAAATAAATGGTCACAGCTACTCATTGGTCGTCAAAGTGAATTGCGGAGAAAGAAAAGGGGTTCGCGGACGCGGCAATGTGGTGTTGCGCGATATCTACAAATACATCAACAGCGGCAAGCCTGTTCGTGCAGCAGCTTGAGGTAGATAAAAATGACAAAGACAAAAAACACTCAAGCGAAAAAATTCAAGAAGACTCAGAAAAAAATGGAAAAGCGATATCTCTCTGCTATGGACAGCTTTTTTGAGGCCCAGTGTCAACGAATGGGCTGGCCGTCATTCAAGGCATACAAAAAAGATTTGTTGAAAAAGGGAGGGATTTGATCATGACTAAAAAAGACTCACAGATTATTTCCATTCCGAACGTTCGGAATGGAGAAATTCAAAAACAGAACAGCTCTTTTGAAGACTTTCCGAACATTCGGAAAATAGATTTTGGAGAACCTGAGCAGGCTTTGGCTAAAAAATTGGGGCTTGATCTATCCCGTTCGATTGAAGAGCGCATGAATAATGCCGTTTCACGCTTCAATCAAGCATCACGCACCTTAATAGAGTTCGGCTTGGAACTTTTAAGCATTCATGAAGAGTGCGGACAAACAAAGTTCACAGAGTTTTTAAATAGTAGTGGTCTGCCTTTTCAGCGTGCATATGAATATATGACATGCGCAAAGCTTGCCTCACGTTTAACCGATGCTGAGCAGAAGGAAAAAATTCTTGCGCTGCCCAAGATGAAAGTCCTGGCACTCGCCAAAGCCGACCCCGAAGTCCTGCAAGACCTGTTCGAGAACGAAGAAGACTTCAAGGACACCACAGCGCTGTCAGTGCGTGAGTTGCGTCTGCGCATCCGTGATCTGCAAGCGCAGAAAGCCAACATGGAAGTCGAGCTGGAAGAAGCGGAAAACACCGCTTCAGCCTGGCGTGAGAAGGCAGAGAACATGGAGGAGTCCCGCGTCAAGACGGGCGGATCGGTGCCGATCGTCGTTCAGGATACCCGTTTGGAATGTGCAGCGCTCTTCAAAAAAGCCGAACTCTCCATCGACGACATGGGCCGCCTGATCGAAGAACTCTTTGCCAATCCCGGCTCGTTTGGCGAACACGAACTGCCTGTTGCCCGCAACCTGTATTTCGCACTTGGCGCCATCAACGGCATGGCCACAAGCTGCCGCGCTAGGCTAGCCCAGGAATATGGCGAATCACTGGGAGGTGAAATCGGCCCCGCCGACATGCTCAGCCCCGAAGAACGCCAGCAGGCGGCGCTCGAATACAAAGCGCTGACGGGCGAACACGACTATGACAAAGAGACTCGCGCCTGGGAACGTGAGATGGATCGCCCCGCTGGACGCGGCCGCCCGCGTAACAAACCAGAAAAGAAATAACGCTGTTATTGCCATTGTCGTAAGGGACGATCATGTTACCCGCAAAACTTATCAATTTGCCTGTCACCGCGCCATTGCGCAGCCTGCCTGCTGTGCTCTCGGCCAACGCCTGGGACACAGCGACCGAAGCACAGCGCCGCATTGCGCGGTGCCGCCAGTCGCTGGTCGAGAGTGTGGCGCAGCAGGTCAAAAAGGGAGCCAGCATCAACAATGCAGCCTCCCTGCTGATCAGCCGCATCCAGTCCAAGCGCCTGGGATTGGCGGAGAAATCCGCCCTGGAGCAATTGGGTGAAGTCAGCCACTCCACGCTCAAGCGCTGGATTTCCGACTACCTCAAAAAAGGTCGCAACGGCCTGCTGCCTGCGCATACCGGGCGGGTGCGCCAGGACTACGGCTGGGAGATACAGGCGGCGCAGTTGTACAACCTGCCGTCAAAACCGGGCTATGCCAACGTCGCTAAGCAACTCCAGGCCAACGGCTTTGACTCCGCCACAGAGTCCCGTGTGAAACGCTTCATCCAGTCGCTGCCTGCCAACATGGGCTTTAACAGTCCGGCGCGTGTGGGAGTCCATCTGCATAAACTGCGGCGGCAAGGGTATCGCCCGCGCCACACAGACGATCTGCACGTGGGCGAAATCTACGCAGGCGACGGCCACTGCTGTGATTGCTATGTCGCACACCCGGCCACGGGCAAGCCTTACCGCCCTGAGCTGACCGCGTTTATTGATATTGCATCGCGCTACGTGCCGGGGTTTTATCTCTCCGATACGGAGTCGGCCACCAGTACGCTATTTGCATTAGGCAATGCCATCCGCAGCCATGACCACGTACCGGGCTGGCTGTACCTGGATCGTGGCAGTGGCTATCGCGCCAAGGCGCTGGCAGACGACAACACCGGTGTG
>JAAFCF010003739.1:19174-30487 GCA_013389785.1 Helicorthomorpha holstii
TAATATTCAAAACCAGTGTTCTAATATTTAAAACCAGTGTTCTAATAGTTAAAATCACCCGGTATAGTGAGTGCACTTTCTGCTTAAACCTCTTAACATAATCTAATTTATTTTAATCCAAAGCAAAGCAAAAGAGACAAAGATTGACTGCTTTCAGTCTTTCAGTATTGTACAATGTCTTTTAGACTTTGAAAAAAAGTAGCATATTATATTACATTTACATTTACATGGCATAATAATAATAATAATAATAATGTTTTAATCAGATGCTTTTTTAACAATAAAAATACAAAAGCTTGAATTGCAATTGACATAACTAAATCTAAATCTAAATCTACTCACTAACACCAATTAATACAATTACATTTAATCGTTAACTTTATAGAAAAAAAAATGTTTTCTTATATCAAAAGATTCAATTTCAACTCATTAAATAATTTTTTTAAATCTTTTATAAATTCTTTCTTAGATAAAAGACATTTTAGCAATGAAAGAATTTTTTCTTCTCAAAGACAAGAAACAAACGGAAAAAATTGCAATTGGAACTGATGAGATTTAGTCTCGTTTCTTAATTGGTATAATTTCTACATAGAAATAAAGAAATGAGACAAATCGCCATTGGAAATAATGATATTTAATCTCGTTTCTTTATTGGCATTTCTTCTCAGTGTTAAAAAAGAAACGAGACAAAACGTCATTGGAACTAATGAGAATCAGTCTCGTTTTTTTATTTACACTTTTTTTTATAAGAAAAAAAAATGAGACAAAACGACATTGGAATTGATGATATTTAATCTCGTTTCTTTTTTGGAAATTTTCTCTTATGGCAAAAAAAAAAAAGAAACGGAAAATGTCGCCATTTGGAATGATGGGAATTTGTCTCACTTTTTTATTGACAAATGTTTTTTACTTAAAACAAAAAAAGAAACGGGAAAATTCGCTATTTGAAATCATGAGAATTCGTCTCGTTTCTTTATTGGCAATTTTTTTCTATAAGGAAAAAATAAATGAGACAAAACGCCATTGGAATTGATGAGAATTAATCTCGTTTTTTAATTGGAAATTTTTTTCATGGCAAAAACAAAATAAACGGGAAATTTCGCCATTTGAAATAATGAGATTTAGTCTCATTATCTTTTATTTACAATTTTTTTTTCTTTGTAGAAAAAAATAAACGGGAAATTTCGCCATTTGAACAGATGAAAATTAGTCTCGTTTCTTTATTTCCACCTTTTTTATTCAGAATAAAAAAGAAACGGAAAACTTTATCATTTGAAATGATGAGAATTTGTCTCCTTTTTTAATTGACAATTTTTTTTCCTTCGTGACAAAAAAATAAACCGGAAAAGTCGCCTTTAAAACTGATAAGATTTTGCCTCATTTATTTCCAATATTTTTTCTACGGCAAAAAAATACACTAAAAAATCGTCATTGAAACAGGAAAAACTTAAATCTCGTTACTTTCTTTCAATAATTTTCTCTAAGACAACAAATAAATAAAAAAAACCGTCATTAAAACTTTTAAAACGTCTTTTCTTTCCACGTCCAAAAAGAAACGGGAATAATCGCCATTGCAACTAATACAATTTAGTCTCACATCATTATCCGCACTGTAAAAACTGTGATCTAATCAATCAAATCACCCGGGTATTTTGATAATTTGACATTGAACTTCATTTTGACTTTGCTGTAAGTTATTTCCAGTAATAAAAATGACTGCCAGACAGTTAATTCATCTTTTTTTTTTCTCCACTTCAATTTTTCCAATACAATAAAATATCATTGTGGAAATATAATGATTTGTTATTGAATTCAAAACCAACAAAAATCAGCTTTTCTCTGCTGCTGTCAAATCCACAACAACATCAAATCCAATTTCAAATTCAATTTGTCAAAAATCAATTCATTTTCCTTCATTGACATTTAAAACATTAAAATTTTCATCATCACTAAAAAAAACAAAAAAAAATTGGTTGTCTGGATTTTAAATGTCAAGAGATTTATTTGTACTTCAAAATTCCAGCTGATAAAAATTGCCATTTACACAGATGGAAAAACAAATCTAACTTCCGGTTTTACAGACTATTTTTATTTACTTTTAAGTTAAATTTTGTCATCTTTTTTGTAGTAAAAGTAAGATTTGATCTCTGTTTTGTTTGCTATGACAACTTCAGCTAGCAAATACAAAAAGGATTTTACAGTTTTGTTGTTTATCAACCGGATGTGAACAATACAATAAGTCAAAGAGAGAGAGAGAGAGAGAGCATCTTCTTGTTCTTCTTCTAAGCAGAAGATCAAGACAGATCAAGGGATTACACACGTTGCGCAAAGATTAAACTCGGAAGCATCATTCTGGGATAAAGAGATGAGCATCATTCTGGGATAAATAGATGAGCATCATTCTGGGATAAAGAGCAATATTAACATCCAGATTTGGTTCTTCCTCTACATTTTCTAGTAAACAGGTTTATTTAATGCAAATTGTATTTTATTTGTAAAAAGATTTGAGGTAAAGTAACATGTTTTAACAGGAAGTAAAAAAACAACGAGATAAAATGCCCTACGAAAAACTAATGAAATTTAGTCTCGTTTCTTTATTGGCACATTTTTACTTCTTGAAAAAGAAAAAAAACAGTGAAATAATGCTATTGTAACTAATGTGATTTAGTCTCGTTTCTTTATTGGCATTTTTTTTCTTAGTGTTAATAAAGAAACGAGACAAAACTCCATTGGAACTGTTGAGAATTAGTCTCATTTCTTTATTTGCATTTTTGTTCTTAGTTTTAAAAATAAAACGAGACAAAACTCCATTGGACATGGTGAGATTTAGTCTCGTTTCTTTATTAGCACTTTTTCTCTTAGTGTTAAAAAAGAAACGAGACGAAACTCCATTGGAACTGATGAGATTTAGTCTCGTTTCTTTATTGACACTAAATTATTTCCTTCAAAAACAAGAAAAAACAGGAAAAATTGCAATTTTAACTATTGATATTTAGTCTCATGTTTCTTTTTACATTGTAAAAGCCTGTGTATAGACCGGAAGTACACTGTCTAGAAAGACACTTGTACTGAACCTTCGACTGAATAGTTAAAAAATGCATTAATGGACATCTTTCGGGTTATGGAACTGGTTGATCACCTGGTCGTGAATGAAACCTGACTTTGACCCTGGCCATTGAGTAGCCAGTGCTGGACAAGATCATCAACTAAGACAACCAATCAAAAACTGAGATATTTTAAGAAGCTTGAACAAACAACAAACTGAAAGACTTGAAAACCACATCGATTAAAAATTCAATGAACAAACAACAAAGTTCAGTGAAGAAAAAAAAATCAATTCAGTGTACATGATGAATTATTTGCATCAGTTGAGTGTGTTACTTCCGGTTAAATCTCGGTTTTCAGATTATCGATTTTTCTCAGTTTCAGTCGCTTACACTAATAACAACATTAAAAACACACACGTAAAACAAACACTCCACAGTCGTCTACGAGAAAAGAAAAGACAAATCAGCAAAAATTTAACATCAATTAATCATTACATTTTAATTGTATGCTTTAAATTTTTCATTAAAAACTAAGAAACTTTTTATATTTTCATATTCATTAAATTTTACAGTATACCGGGTGATATTCTAAGCTGAAACACCTTTTTTTAGTCGGTTAAACGATTCAAATAGCCATTGTAACTGATACGACTTTATTTGACAAGAAAGAAACGGGACAAATCGTCATTAGAACTGATGATATTTTGTCTCACTTCTTTATTAGCATTTTTTTCCTCGTTGTAAAAACGAAATGAGACAAATGGTCATTCAAATTGATGAATTTTAGTCTCGTTTATTTATTAGCACTTTCTTTTCTTAGTTGTAAAAATTAAATGAGACAAATCGTCATTGAAACTGATGATATTTTGTCTCACTTTTTTATTAGCATTTTTTTCCTCGTTGTAAATAAGAAATGAGACAAATGGTCATTTAAATTGATGAACTTTAGTCTCATTTCTTTATTAGCATTTTTTTTTTCTTTGTTGTAAGAAATAAATGAGACAAATCGTCATTGAAATTGATGAAATTTAGTCTCGTTTCTTTATTAGAACTTTTCTATCCCTATAACAAGAACCAATTTGTAAGACAAATTACAATTTGAACTTATTATCTGTAAATTCGTTTCTCAATTGACAATGAAACAATTTCCTTGTGTTCCAAATTCTAAAATCACCCTGTAAACCAATAAAAATGTAGTCAACAGCAATTATAATTATTAACTAACCAGATACGGTAGCTTCAAGCGGAAATTTAATACGTTGAAACCATAGAAACCAAAGTTTATAATTATTATTCTATTTTTAAAAAAAAAAATTTTAAAATTTAATTTAAAAACTTTAAAGGTCAACTAAAACAACAAATTAAGGCATCCTATCGAAATCAATATTCAAATTAATCCTTTTATTTTTGAATTAATAAATTCAAAAAATAGATTTATTGGTTTAAAATGACTATGTGTTGACCAATACAGGGTGATCATAAAATATATAGACACATGGTAATGCGGTTGACAATCAAACATAAATGGCGATCGATATTTGTCTCTGTTTATTTATTGAAAAAACTTTCGAAATTGTATGTTAAAAAAAAAACATTCGAAATTTTATCTTAAAAAAAACCATTCGAAATTTTACGTTGAAATAAAAGATTCGAAATTTTATGTTAAAAAAAAAAGATTCGAAATTTTATGTTAAAAAAAAAAAATACGAAATTTTATCTTTAAAAACCATTCAAAATTTAAATTAAAAAAAAAAACATCCGAAATTTTATCTTAAAAAAAATATTCCAAATTTTAAGTTAAAAAAAACATTCGAAATTTTAAGTTAAAAAAAAACATTCAAATTATTTTTACTAATAAAGAAACGGGAATAAATGTCATTGCTCACAATTGATATTTGTCTCGTTTCTTTATTGACAAAAATTACAAATAAAGAAATGAGACTAAATTGCATTGTATACAATTGACACTTGTCTCGTTTCTTTATTATTAATATTGTACGTGAATCTGAACACATATTTAATGATCACTCTTGTACGATCAAAGTAATCGATCGATAGGCGTTAATGAGTTTACTTAGGCGTTAATGTAGTTAATTAATCAAGACTAAATCAATAACTAAATCCGTGATTATTAATTGTAATTCGCTGATACACAGCAGCGACGTAAATATAATTATTATGAGAAATTGCTGAAGGAAAAAGTTTTAACTGGAATTGTCACAGGATTTGGATACATGGAAAAAGCCTCAAGTATCCGTCAAATAGCCGCCGTGTATCCATTAATTTTGAATGACGTATATATAAATGTCATAAGCTGAGGTCACGTGACTGCAGACACACAGCCATCTTGTTGCTGTGATTAATTATTAACAGTAAAACAGCAATAACGATATATAATTCTCAGCTCCGTAATTTATGTTGATGGAAAAGAAAAGATGATGGAAAAGTAAAGAAAAGCCTGAGTCGTCTAAGACTTCAACTTAATAAGAAACACATCAACATTAATTTACACACAAGTCATACTGTACAGTACTTGGAATTTAACTTAAAAGAAATTTGTCTTGGATTTTATTTCAATTAATTAGTTTTGTAATTTCAATTAAAAGAAACGAGACAAATGTCAATTGTGAGCAATGCCATTTATTCCCGTTTCTTTATAAGTAAATAGTAAAAAACATTTTAATATTTTTTAAAAATAAATTTTCAAATGGTTTTTTTTTTAAATAAATTTTCAAATGAATTTTTTTCTTTTAAATAAATTTTCGAATGCTTTTTTTTTCTTTTAAATAAATTTTCGAATGTTTTTTTTTTCTTTTAAATAAATTTTTTAATTTTTTTTTTTTTTTTGTTAATTAAAGTAACAAGACAAAAATCAATTGTAAACCATGCAATTTATTCCCGTTTCTTTATTATCTGCGCACAATGTACTGTTATCATCTGATCACATAGATTTCCTGTTCATTTACTTTCTTATCAATAAATTTGAAAACCTCAATATAAAATTTCAAAAAGTATAAATCTTGAAATCAAAGCATCACTTTTCCTATCTAGTTTCTTAAACAAAATCATAAAATAACTTTTAACTAAAAAAAACCATCTTAAACCAAAAAAAAAAAAATCCAATTCATTGATTCGTATTTGAAATAACTACAGCACAATAATTCCTTTCTTAGTTCAGATCTTGAAGACGCCAGATTATCAGCTGCTTAAGTTACTTATCATCAACCATTCAAAACATTTGAACAAATCGACAAGTTTTGATTTGGTTTAGACATTTTGCTATTTCAGTTATTTTTAAAAGACTAAAAATACACAGTTAAGATTGAACAAGGAATAACTTCATTCAAGGTTTTCTTCAACCAAAATCTTAAGAAAGGAAGAAAAAGAAATAGTTCTCTGTATTTGACAGTTGGTTTTTACTATTTAGGTAATAAATGAGACTAAATCTAATCAGTCCCAATGGCGATTTGTCTCATTATTTTCTTGACAGGAAGAAGAAAAAAAACAAGTAGCGAAAATAAGACATATATCTTTTGATCACCCTGCATTATGATACTTTGCCATGCAAGTCTTGATGATTAAGTTATTGGCATGTACAGTAGGAATCTAAAAGTTAAAAGCTTCTTCCTTCTATTGGCTTCTTCATAAACGTCTGATTAAATAATAAGACATTTTTCTTAGACTTTAAAAGTAAAGTTCAAGAGTTTTATTATCTCCCACGCTAAAATGTGAAACACAAGAAGCCACCGATGGATAAAAGCTTTACATACAAATTGATATCCGGGTGATTTCTACATTGAAACACACACATTCTAGCACACAATTTGTCTTATTTCTTTCTTGTCATAAAGAAAAAAACCCCCAATAATAAATAAACAAGACTAAGTTCCATTAATACAAACGAAGAATCTTCCCGTTTCTTTTTTTGAAAGAAAAAAAGAGAATAAAGTTCATCAGTTTCAATAACGATTTGTCCCAATTATTGATTGACATGAACATAAAAAATAAGCAATAAAGAAACGAGACTAAATATTACAAGTTATAATAAAGATTTGTCTCATTTGTTTTTTTTTTTCATGCAAAAAATATACCAATAAATAAACGAGGCTAAATCTCATCAGTTCCAATGGCGATTTGTCTCGTTTCTTTCTTAAAATAAAGAAATGAGACTAAATCTCATCAGTTCCAATAAAGATTTGTCTCGTTTCTTTCTTAAAATGAAGAAACGAGGCTAAATCTCATCAGTTCCAATAAAGATTTGTCTCGTTTCTTTCTTAAAATGAAGAAATGAGACTAAATCTCATCAGTTCCAATATAGATTTGTCTCATTTCTTTTTTTTTCATGTAAACAAATGTAGCAATAAAGAAATTAGACTAAATCTCACGAGTTCCAATGAAGAATTTTCTCATTACTTTCTTTTACATGCAAAAAAATAGACCAATAAAGAAACGAGACTAAATCTCATCAGTTCCAATGAAAATTTGTCTCGTTTCTTTTTTCATGTAAAAAATTACACCAATAAAGAAACGAGACTAAATCTCACCAGTTTCAATGAACATTTGCCTCATTTCTTTTTTTTTATGTAAACAAATATAGCAATAAAGAAACAAGACTAAATCTCATCAGTTCCAATGGCGTTTTGTCTCATTTATTTCTTAAAATAAAGAAACGAGACTAAATCTCATCAGTTCCAATAAAGATTTGTCTCGTTTATTTCTTAAAATGAAGAAATGAGACTAAATCTCATCATTTCTAATGGAGATTTTTCTCGTTTCTTTTGTTTCTAACGAGTAAAGAACTGTCCAAACTTAGCAGATCACCCGATATAACGCCTATTATGCAATCCTATCCTATACTATCCTATCCTATATTGTACTATACTAGACCAGTATAACACACACATAGACTGTCGTAACTACGCAACCAACTCCATCACCGTAAACAAAGTTCTATGAAATTCATGCTGTTAGTATCCATGGATACATTCATCAATCCAGGAATTGCAATGATATCTACAATACAAGTACCTGTACAAGTACAGGGTGAACTAAGTCAATAATAAATCATTTTTATTATTTTATAGGTCACATACACCATGATAAGAGTCTCTAGACCTTACTCTAAGTTTATATCTGAAATTTCATTACAAGAGCTTCCTACTTTTCCTTATACAATATCCGGTTTCAATTAATTCTAAAAAATTCCGCTAGGCGACGCGACAAATTGGCATTTGATTCATGAAAATGGAGAATAACTTTGACCTTGAGATACAAATTTTAAAAAAAAACTTAACTTTTGATGACTTTCAAGTTTTAAAAAAAAAATATATCAATAAATCAATCGATAAAATAAATGGGAGATTAAATTACGGAAATTATTTTATAAATTTTACAGCAACATAAAAGCTCAAAGTTATACAGTACATCACGACTATTGTGGCTCATAATGGCCACTCAAACTCATGTTGGTCTCAACTAAAGATCAGATACTTCCATACACTGCTACCATACCCGCTTAACACGAAAAAAAAAATTGAAAAAATTGCATAAACCAAAGACCAAAATGTAGAAAAAAATGCAAATGTTTTTAGTGTTTTAAAAGCTTAAGTTTTATAGTTTTTATAAAAACAAATACAAAATCAATACCAAGAAATAAACGAGACAAATTACCATTAGAACTAATGAGAATTATTCCCGTTTCTTTATTGGCACTTTTCAATCCTTTATTTCAAAATTTTAAAAAATAAGAAATGAGACAAATTATCACTGGAAATAATGAGATTTATTCCCGTTTTTTTATTTTCATATTTTCTTCCCTTATTTCAATTTGTTAAAAAAACAAATGAGACAAATCACCATAGGAAATAATAAGGTTTTTTCCCGTTTCTTTATTGCCACTTTTTAATTTTTATTTCAAGATGTAAAAAAAAAACAAACGAGACAAATCATCATTGGAACCAATGAGATTTATTCCCGTTTCTTTATTTCCACTTTTCAATTCTTATTTCAATGTGTCAAAAAAACGAATGAGACAAATCGTCATTGGAACTAATGAGATTTATTCCCGTTTCTTTATTTTCATATTTTATTTCCTTATTTCAATTTGCCAAAAAAACAAACGAGACAAAACACCATTGGAAATAATAAGATTTATTCCCGTTTCTTTATTGACATTTTATTTTTTGTTTGTTTTTATTAATAATAAAAAAAAAAAAAACTTTAAAATTGCAATTTTTTCTCTTAAATGCATAAAATGCATATGTGAATGCACAAAATGCATAATATTTTAAAATGTAAACTTTGTATCTAATATAAAGTAAGAAATATCGCTTTTTCAAAATATCTGTTTAACACGAAAAAAAACTCCGTCTCGACCGTTTCGTCTTCAGCAGATTCCGCTGTACAGAAGACCCTCAGTTATCCGACAAAAAACCGGTCTAAGTGAACTCACAACACTGAAAATTCTCAACTTATTTCTTATTTTTTTATTTATTGAATATCAAAGTTGTCAAAAAGTCCAACAGATGATTAGATTTTCTTATGATTTTTTTCCTAAAGAAAAAGACAAGAAAATCAAAAACACTGTCAATCTCTTGTATATAAAATATTAAAACTAAAAATTCGTATGACAAAAATGTTGTTGTATCGACACAATAAATAAATCTTTTCTCTTTTATTTTTAAACAAAAGAAATCTCTTTTTTTTTTTCTTTATTTTTGCTTCTTCCAAGACGTTGGATCAGTTTTAACAGTAAAAAAAAGAAATCGTGGGTGGTAAGATGGGATGGGAATGGGAGGGAAGATGGGTGGGAGGAGTAAAAATAGAGATGAAGATGTTTTGAAAGCTCACCAAATGATCCATAGCTACTTTTAGTTGAGTTGGAGCTGAAACTGAAACAAACACATTTGAGCATCAGATTTGCTTGGAGAAACATTCATCTCTTTTACGTTACTACGAAAAATACTTTGCCGTCAGTGATCGTAACAGGTACGGCATCGCGCTAGCAGCAGCCGTGCTGAAACATTCATCTCTTTTACGTTATTACGCAACAACGAAAAAAAAATACTTTGCCGTCAGTGTTCGTAACAGGTACGGCATCGCGCTAGCAGCAGCCGTGCTGAAACATTCATCTCTTTTACGTTACTACGCAACAACGAAAAATACTTTGCCGTCAGTGTTCGTAACAGGTACGGCATCGCGCTACCATCAGCCGTGCTCGAGATTATTCATCATCAAAATACAGCAATTTTTGTCTCGTCATATTGTTAAGTGCTACTGTATGGTCAACTGTGTGGACTTTAATCGGTTTATTTTTGTGAAAATTTTTAATGTGTAATACGAATAATAATTGTTGACCGTTTGCCCAGTGTCCAAAGTGTCCAAGTGGTCAAAGTGGCTAAGTGTGTAAGTGTTAACAGTGTCATTTGAGAAGCTCTTAACGGTTTCAATTGAAGCAAAAATAAGACTGAGAATTAAGATACTGTGTTAAGACGACAATTTGGACTGTTGACAACATTTGCTTTATTGCAAAAGAAAAGAAGAAGATAATAATGTAAGTAAATGCATTATTTACTTATGAATTGCAATAAAAACACAAAGACATAAAGACATCAGCATATTTGCCACTTTACAATAAGAAAGACATTTTAGTTTTTTTTTTAAATTAATAAATAAAATTATTAAAAAATGATTTCATTTTAAACTGGGTTTGAATTAACTTTACTAAAAAAAAAAAAGAGCAAAAGTATTTTTTTTTAAAGGGTTTTTTCTTATACGGAAAGTAATTTATAGTAATTACAAATTTTTTAATGAAATTCAATATTTTTATATTGAGAAATTTTATGATTTTTAGAGTTTCTTTTAATGAAATTTAAGATTTTTATGAAATTTTTAGTCTTTCTATGAAAATTCAGCTTTTATATTAAAATTTAGCATTTTTATTAAAATTTAGCTTTCTAATGAAATTTAGTATTTCTGTAGAATTTCAATAAAAATTTAGAATTTATATAAAAATTTAGAATTTATATAAAAATTTAGAATTTATATAAAAATTTAGAATTTATATAAAAATTTAGAATTTATATAAAAATTTAGAATTCCTATTAAAAATTTAGAATTCCTATTAAAAATTTAGAATTTTTATTAAAATTTAGCCCTTCAATGGAAATTAGCATTTCATTGGAAATTCAGCATTTTCTATGAAATTTATCATTTTTATCAAAATTTAGGATTTTTGTGAAAATTTAGGATTTTTGTGAAAATTTAG
>JAAFCF010003739.1:398754-458063 GCA_013389785.1 Helicorthomorpha holstii
AATGTGATTGGTGTTTTAGGTTTCTTTAAAATCCGCCAGGGAGAATGTGAAATTGAAGAAAATGTTGTTGCTGGAATTCCTAAACTTTAATGGTTCTAAATTTGAAGTTCCAAGTGAACCTGTCATTTGTCTCTGACTTTTCCATGTGACATTAACATTAAATAATTAGCAGAGCAAAGAACTTTTGTAGTTTAAAAACTTGTATTGGCATTCAAATATATTTAAAAACGTTCTAAATATAAAAAAATGAGAAAATTTGGGCTGTCAGAGCAACAAAAACACGTGCAGTTTACGAAATAGTTGTCCTTGAAATTTCCAGTTACATTCTAAAAAATGTAATTTGAATTTAGAACAAATTTGGAAGCACTTGAATATTTCAGAACATTGCTTTTTTGACATTCTTTAAGTGGAATATGGTAAAGTATTAGAGAGGAAATGGAGACCCAGATGAGTCATCCTCGATTTTCTTTAATATAATTATCTTATTATTAATTATTATTTTGATAGAATCAACAATTATAATTTAACATTGCACAGCAAACAAGTCAAAGTTTAAAGGTTTCATTTCATCATTTGTTTTAATTTTGATAAAATTATTTAACATTTCATTTTATTAGCAGTTTTTGAAGAAACAACAAGCTAAAATAGTCTGTAAAGAAAATCCATGAAGCAAAGAATGTCTGTCTTTATATTTGTGCTGTTTGCATTGGCTGCTGTGGTTCATGGAAGTTCCATAAGAAATCCAGAGAAGAAATTGGCTCCATTGTCACAGGAAATGATTGATTACATAAATAATGCTCAGAACTCATGGAAGGTAAATTATAACTCAGATTTGTTCTATTTGGAATAATAACAGACATTCACGTGCTGAGTTATACTTTCATCATAATTGGAATGTTTTTAGCCAACTTTATTCATTTTTTAAAAATAACTTTAGAATGTTTTTAGCCAACTTAATTTTTTTATAAAAATAACTTTAGAATGTTTTTAACCAACTTTATTATTTTTTTTTAAAAATAACTTTAGAATGTTTTTATCTAACTTTATTCTTTGTTAAAAACACTTTTAGAATGTTTTTTTTTTAGCACTCTAAACTCCAATTTATTGCACGTGTTATAATATTTGTTTTTCTTATAATTTAAAAGGCAGGACAGAATTTCGATCCTTCCAGTGACATGAGATCAATTAAGAGACTGATGGGTGCTTGGCTTGGTGAACCTCGCAACCTAAAAGTAACACACGAACATCTTATAAACCACCCTGATTTCTTCCTTCCTGAATCTTTCGATGCTCGAGAACACTGGCCAGACTGTCCAACCATTAAAGAAATTCGAGATCAAGGTTCCTGTGGTTCTTGCTGGGTAAATCAAAAAGACTTAACAGAATTAATACAGTTTTTTAATTAGTTTTTTTTAACAGGCTTTTGGTGCTGTAACTGCAATTTCAGACAGAATTTGCATTCATTCACCTGAAAAACTCCACGTCCACATTTCAGCTGAGGATTTAGTGACTTGTTGTATGTCATGTGGTTTTGGGTAAATCTAAAATCTTTTAATTTAAGAAAAGAAAACCACACATTTTGTCATTTTGTTTGTTGAACTTTTCAAATAGCTGTAATGGAGGATGGTTAGATCAACCTTGGGAATACTGGGTGATATATGGCTTAGTAAGTGGTGGAAACTACAACTCAAGTGAAGGCTGTGAACCTTACACACTTCCTGAGTGTGAACATTTCATAAATGGTTCTCGACCACCTTGCAATGAAGGAGCACCAACTCCAAAATGCAAAAAATATTGCATCCCAAGCTACAAATCCTCATACGAAGCTGATAAACATTTTGGTAAAAATAAATCTGCCAAAAATCAACTTACAAGTTTTTTATTTAATTTTTTAATCAAACTAATCAATTGTTTTCATAGGTAAAATTATGTACTTTTTAGCAGGCGATGTAAATACAATTAAAACCGAAATCATGACAAATGGTCCTGTTGAAACTGGTTTTATTGTTTATGAAGATTTTCTGTCTTACAAATCAGGCAAAAAAAAAAAAATTCCACTTTATCACATTTTTCTATTAAAAAGTAAAAAAAAAACCATTTTAAAATGATGAATTTTGATTTTTGGGATTCAGGTGTTTATCATCACGTGACTGGAGGTCTGATTGGAGGACATGCAGTTCGAATGCTCGGTTGGGGAACTGAAAATGGAGAAGATTATTGGTTGGTTGCAAATTCATGGAACACCGACTGGGGTGACAAAGGTGAGAGACACCTTTTCTCTCATCTAATTAAAAAGATTATTAATTGTTAAAATCTGTGTTTATTTAAAAGGTTTTTTTAAAATCCGTCATGGTGAATTAGGAATTGATGACTTTGTTATTGGAGGACTTCCTAGAATTTAATTGATTCTAAATTTCAAGTTCAAAGTGAATTTTGTCATTTGTCAGGGACTTTTTCTTGTGACATTTATTATTAAATAACTTTAAAGCGTTTTCCAATCTTCTCATTTTAATGTGAACAAACTTGCATTGTCATTTATATATTTTTGAAAACGTTCTAAATATAAAAATAAAAAAAAATGACAAAATTTGGTTTGGATTGGTTTGGTATAAGAGCAACAAAAGCACGTGCAGTTTACAAAATAATTGACCTTGGAATTTCAGATTACATTCTAAAAATTGTAATTGAAATTAGGAACAATTTGGAAGCACGTGAATATGTTAGAGCAGCGTTATTAGACATATACTGTAGTAGAATACAGTACAAAGTGGGAAATTCTGAAGTTTAAGTTGAAATCGCCTGCTTTCTCAATTCCCTCTTTTAAGATAAATATCTTTAAGATAATTTTAAGTAATTGTTTTCTTACAATCAACATCTGCAAGCAATTACACGTCAGTCAGCAGACAAAACCAAAGTTTAAAGTTTTTAATTTAGTCACTTTTTAACATTGATAACATTTTATTTTGTTAGCAGTTTTTGAAAAAGTAAGAAGCTAAATTAGTCTTTAAAGAAACGCCATGAAGCAAAGAATGTCTGTCTTTATATTTATGATGTTTGCATTGGTTGCTGTGGTTCATGGAAGTTCCATAAGAAACCAAGAGAAGAAATTGGCTCCATTGTCTCAGCAAATGATTGATTACATAAACAACGCTCAGAACTCATGGAAGGTAAATATCAACTCAGATTTGTTCTAATTTTGATAGTAACTGTGCTGAGCTGATCCATTTCCAAGTTTAGAATGTTATTTTTTCTGATTTAATGCTTTGTTTACTATAGCAACTCAGCTTTATTTGCTTTTTTACAACAAAATCTTCTTGTCCTGTTTTTCGAATGTTTTTTTTGCATTTTTTTTAGAATGTCTTTTGCAGTTTTTTTCGAATGTTTTTTTTTGCACTTTTTTTCGAATGTTTTTTTTTTGCAATTTTTTTAGAATGTTTCTTTCACTTTTTTTAGAATGTTTTTTTTGCATATTTTTTAGAATTGTTTCTCGCATTGTTTTTAGAATATTTTTTGCACTGTTTTTAGAATATTTCTTGCAAGTACTTAGATAATCTCTTTATTTTTCTTATAATTTAACAGGCAGGACAGAATTTCTATCCTTCAAGTGACATGAAATCAATTAAGCGACTGATGGGTGTTTTGCCAGGAGAACACAACCTTCCAACAGTAACACACGAACATCTTATTAACCAACCAGGGTTCTTCCTTCCTGAATCATTTGATGCTCGAGAACAGTGGCCAGAATGTCCAACCATCAAAGAAATTCGAGACCAAGGTTCCTGTGGTTCCTGCTGGGTAAATTAACAACATTTCAAAGACATTTTAACAGAATTAATACAAATTTTTAATTACTTTGTTAAAACAGGCTTTTGGTGCTGTAACTGCAATTTCAGACAGAATTTGCATTCATTCAGCTGAGAATCTCCACATCCACATTTCAGCTGAAGATTTACTGTCATGCTGTGACTCTTGTGGTGATGGGTAAATCTTAAAACTTTTAAGATGAAACAAAAAAAAAAGAAGAAAGACTTGTAATTTTGATTTTCCATCAAAACTTTAGATGTGATGGAGGGAGGTTATCAGAATCCTGGCTTTACTGGCAATCAGATGGCTTAGTAAGTGGTGGAAACTACAACTCAAGTGAAGGCTGTGAACCTTACACAATTCCTGAGTGTGAACATCACGTCAATGGTTCTCGACCTCCTTGTGGTCACGAACCAACTCCAGATTGCAAAACGCATTGCATTCCAAGCTACAAATCGTCTTACAAAGCAGATAAACATTTTGGTAAAACTACAATTCAAGTTTTTTTTTTACAGCAATTACAATAAAGTTTTTATTAATTACAACAACTAAATTTTAGCTAAAACAACTTACCATGTTTTCAATGACATTTCTGTTATTAAAACTGAAATTATGAAAAATGGGCCTGTTGAAGTTGCTTTTACGGTTTATGGAGATTTTCCTTCTTACAAATCAGGTAAATTCATTTTCACTTCAAAAAAAAAAACATTTAAAAATTTTGAAATTGTTAATTATGATGATTTGTGAACAGGTGTTTATCATCACGTGACTGGAGATGAACTTGGAGGACATGCAGTTCGAATTCTTGGTTGGGGAACTGAAAATGGTGAAGATTATTGGTTGGTTGCAAATTCATGGAACTATGACTGGGGTGACAATGGTGACTAACTTAATGCATCTCAATTCATAATTCACTGAAAACTTCATAATTACTGTTATGTTATTCTATATTTTAGGTTTTTTTAAAATCCGCCAGGGAGAATGTGATATTGAGGAACAAGTTTATGGAGGAATTCCAAAGCAAAAGTAATCTACATGAACTTATCTGTAATTCTTCATTACAGTATTCTTTAAATGGAAGTTTAAAAATGTTCCAAAGTTCGTATTTGTGCACGTGAGGTTGTTCTATAGCAACTGAAATTATAATTTTCTAATTTTGTTAATTTTCTTCTCAGAATGTTTTGATGATTTTCTTTTTTAGAATGTTTTCCTAATTTTCTTTATAGAAACTGAAAATCTAAATTTCTTTTTAGAATATTTTGATGTTTTTCTTCTTAGAATGTTTTGCTAATTTTCTTCTCAGTATTTTTTGATAATTTTTTTTATTAAAAAGTTTAGGTGATATTCTTTTTAGAATGTTTTTTTTTGTAATTTTGTTTTTGAATGTTTTGATGATTTTCTGTTTAGAATGTTTTGTTAACTTTCTTTATAGAAACTAAAATTCTAATTTTTCATAGCAACCAAACCAAAATCACGTGCAATAAAATTATGTCAAGTTGATAATACTGTATTTACATTATCAACTTTATTTCCTCCCCTTAATTTCTTGTAATTCTTATCTAATATTTAAACTGCAGAATGATAACATTATTATTTGGAATGTTTGTTTATTGGTCAATAATTCTAATCTTACTGTCATCTGACTAATTTTAGTTATGATGATAAACTGAAAAAGTGGAAATTACACTGAGAAAACTGAAATAAAAATAATCATAAGTACAGAAACTTCAAATCATTTAAAAATGAATTTACGGTAAAATCTTCCGTAAGCTGCTGCCACCTGTTAACAAATCTTACATTCAACACTGCAAATTCACTTAAAAGTTGCTTTAAAACAATAAATGATATAAATATTAATTAATCAAAATCAAAAATTTAAAATTAATTACAATTTCACATGCAAATCTTGAAATAAACAAACAAAATTAAAAAACAACTCCATTTTATCTGACAATTTATAAAAAGACGAATTACATAAGACGAATTCACATACTCAATATTCGAACAAATAAAAAACTCGATTTCATTCAGAACGATTTGACGCTCTTCTCTTTTTTTTTTTTTTTTTTACAAACTCACAGTCACCTGATGAGTTGGAGGACGTCATCATGCATTTAGCAATGTTAAATGGGAAGATCACATCACGTGATGTTGGAAATCGAACGCCGCTTGAAGTGAAGTGCAGAGCAGAAGAACAACAACAATTGAAAGTAATTTAAAACAATTTCTAAATTAGTTTTTAGAATAGTTTAACATTGAAATTCCTTTTTTAGTAGAACAGAACAAGAACTGATTTCAGCTAAGAACTGACACACTAATTAAGGTAATAATTATGGAAAATGGTTAATTAAATTAGCAACAAAGAGATGTAAACATAAAATGTAAAAATTGACATTCTAAAAACAACTTCAAAATCTGTGTGTGTGTGACCTCCAAGACTTTATCTTGTTTATATTTTCTTATAATCGATCAAAGTTCTGTAACATTTGCTAAGAAACATAATAGAACAAGACTAAAGTTCATTTTCACCATATCAGTTGCACACATTGTGGTTAATATTTCACTTTTCACTATTTTATTTTTCAGTTAAAAGACTTCAAGTTCTATAAGGTGAAGAATTATTTAAAACTGTAACTTGGATGTTGTAAGTTGCAGTTCTGTTTTAGAATTTCTAAAAGTAAAGAACTTTTGAAAAGACAAATCTGGTAAAAATGGCCAACTACTTCTACAACATCTTTGTGATGTCTCTGCTCGTCTATGTGAGCGCACAAGACACTGACAAATTGGCTCCTTTGTCTGAAGAAATGGTCAACCACATCAACAACGCACAGTCTTCATGGAGGGTTAGTTTTAGTTGCACTTTTATTAATACAACAACACCCCTTTATAATGTCCTGCTAACTTAAAACTCACGTGCAAAAATGTTCTACATCTCCAATTTTCTTTATAGAATGTTTTGCTAATTTTCTTTTTCCCAAGGTTTGGTAATTTTCTTTTTAGAATGTTTGGATGATTTTATTTTTAGAATGTATTGATGATTTTCTCTGTAGAATGTTTTTTTAATTTTCCTAGAATGTTTTGGCAATTTTCTTACTCCAATGGTTTGATAATTTTTATGTTCGAATGGTTTGATAATTTTCCTTTTAGAATGTTTTGCTAATTTTCCTTTTAGAATGTTTTGCAAATTTTCTTCTTAGAATGTTTTGCTAATTTTCCTTTTAGAATGTTTTGCTAATTTTTCTTTTAGAATGTTTTGCAAATTTTCTTTTAAAATGTTTTGCAAATTTTCTTCTTAGAATGTTTTGCTAATTTTTAACTTCTTGTGCGTTGATTACCAAAAACTCAACTTTATATTTTAGAATATTTTTATGCATTCTAGCATAAATTGCACGTGATTTAACACCTTAGAAAAAAACCATATATTTCTCATTTGTTTGTTTTCTTTTTAATAAAAAGGCAGGACAGAATTTCCATCCAAAGACGAGCATGAAATTCATAAAGAAGTTGATGGGTGTTTTGCCAGGAAAAGGCCCGCAGCTCCCTCTGCTGTCACATGACAAACTAATGAGTCAACCTGGGTTCTCAATCCCTGACACTTTTGACGCTCGAGCTCAATGGCCAAACTGCCCAACAATTAAAGAAATTCGTGATCAAGGTTCCTGTGGTTCCTGCTGGGTAAAAACTGAACCACCTTTTATTTAACCTACTAATTCTAAACCCAAAAAAGTTCTGATTCTGACTTTGGATGATCACAGGCATTTGGAGCTGTCACATCAATTTCAGACCGAATTTGCATTCATTCTGATGGAAATCAACATGTTCACATTTCAGCTGAGGATTTACTGACTTGCTGTGGCTTTTTCACCTGTGGAAATGGGTAAATCTTATGTTAAATCTCGATATTTTTTGATAACTGGATTTGATAAACTGTAACTGTAGATGCAATGGTGGATTTCCATCTGGTGCTTGGGAGTTCTGGGTGAAAAGTGGTCTTGTAAGTGGTGGAAACTACAACACCAGTGAAGGCTGTGAACCTTATTCAATTGCTGAATGCGAACATCACGTGAATGGAACTCGACCACCTTGCACTGGAGAAGGTTCCACTCCTAAATGTAAAAAGTTCTGTTTACCTGGATACAGCGTTTCCTATAAAGACGATAAAAACTATGGTAAAAACACACTTGGAAACTTAACAATTTTAGTTCTGATAATCTAAAAATGTAAATGTTAAATTGCAGGTAAAAGTTCCTACAATGTGAAACGAGATGCAGAACACATTAAGACTGAAATTATGACGAATGGACCAGTTGAAGTTGATTTTACAGTTTACGAAGATTTTCTATCATACAAATCAGGCAAATACTTTTACTAAATTTAAAAATAGTTCTAACTTACAAGTGGTTACTTGATGAACTGGTTTTATTGGGTTTTTCTGGCAGAGCCTAGTTTAAGGGGCAGTTAATGCTAAGTCTATGTGATTGACTTCAGCTTTAAGCCCCTCATACTAGGCAGAGAAATTCTCACTAACACTTTGCAGCTTTTATGCACTCGCCATCTGATCGTCTCATCCATTAACGTTCCATTAATTCGATTGATTTAAACATTCTAAATAACTATTGTAACTCTTAAAAAAACGTTCTAAAATTTAAATTAAGTTAATTCTATTTTCATTTCAATCAGAGCACGTAAAGTGTGGAAACATTTTGAAATTGGGATGAAATTGCGCACGTGAATTTTAGTTGCTATGGTAAAATTGGTAATAAGATTTAATTGTGAACAGGTGTTTATCATCACGTGACTGGAGGAGCACTTGGAGGTCATGCAGTTCGAATGCTCGGTTGGGGAACTGAAAATGGTGAAGATTATTGGTTGGTGGCAAATTCATGGAACACCGACTGGGGCGACAATGGTGAGACAATTAAAAACACCTCTCTCTCTTTTATCTAATTAAAATGTTCTTGCATTTAAAGGTTTCTTTAAAATCCGCCATGGCGAATGTGGAATTGAGGACGACGCTGTAGGTGGAATTCCAAAAATATAAAAAAAAGCTTTAATTTTTATAAAAAAAATTGAACTGAAAAATATTATCAGTTAACAATTTATTTTGTTTTTTTTAAATAATTTTTTTGAAATCAATCAATCAATCAAATCTGGTTATTATTGATATTGTAAATCACTGATAAATTTATTATAGGTTACATTTTTTATAACAAAAAACCGATAACAATTTTATCTTTTAAATTGTTGAAAGAGTTTGTTGTTCCAACTTTAAAAAAAACACACACAAGACTCTTAAATTTGATTTTGAACTCAAAAAAAAAAAAGTTCTTTTTTCACTTTTTTCTTCACTTTTTGTTTTAACTTTAAAAAAAAAAACAACAACACAGAAGATTCTTAAATTTGATTCTAAACTCAAAAAAAAAAAAAACCTTCTTTTTTCACTTTTTGTTCCAACTTTCCAAAAAAATAAAGAAAAACACACAGAAGACTTAAATTTGATTTTGAACTCAAAAAAAAAAACGTTCTTTTTTCACTTTTTTATTCACTTTTTGTTCCAACTTTCAATAAAAACTCACACAGAAGACTCTTAAATTTAATTCTGAACTCAAAAAAAAAAAGTTCCTTTTTCACTTTTTTCTCTACTTTTTGTTCTTAGTTTTAAACTTTCTTTAATTAATTTTGTATTAGTTTTAAAAACAAAACTTAATAAAAAAAAATAATTTCAAACTTTATTTTTTGTTCACTAATTTTTCTTCATTAATTTTTTTTTTTTGGAATTTTTTTTAGACAGAAAAAGATAAGTTATCAGTTTCTCGTAACCGTTGAGCCTCTTAAAAGTTTTTAATTTTATCAATTTTAAAGGTTATTTTTTACTCTTATCTTTCTAAAACAATTTCACAAGCACTTGAGATTAAAAGATTAAAAAAAAGACTATAAAAGACACTGGAATTTGTGATTGAGAATCATTATTGAGGTTTCTATTTTGCAACAGGTAAGTCTCTCTCTGGTTGGTTCCTCTCTAAAAAAAACTCAGAACTAAGTTAACTAAATGAACTAAATTTCCAGATTGAACTATGAAGACTTTGTTGGTATTGTGTGGCTTGTTCGCGGCCACTTTGGCCACTCCGGCCATGCCCAAAGGCCTGACTGACGAGATGATTGAGTTCATCAACAATGCCAACGTTGGATGGAAAGTAAAACACTCTCAAAACTTTTATTCACCTGAAAAATTCCCTTTTAAAACTCAAAACTGAATTAGGCTGGCAAGAACTTTAAAGAAGGAACAACTTTGGATGATGTGAAACCACTTTTGGGAACTTTAAGACGCGATGAGTCGAAACGAACTGTGAAAAGAGTTGCAGCTCCTCCAACGGCTGTTCCTGACACTTTTGATGCTCGAACTCAATGGCCAAATTGTCCATCAATTGGTGAAATTCGTGATCAAGCTTCCTGTGGTTCTTGCTGGGTAAATTCAGAACTTAAACTCAATTCTCTCTCTCTCTCTCTGACTCTATAAATGTTTTTTTTCTTTTATTTCTTGAAAGGCTTTTGGAGCTGTTGAAGCAATTACTGATCGTTATTGCATTGCCTCAAACGGTGCTAACACTCCACATATTTCAGCTGAAGATTTGAACGATTGCTGTTCTCTTTGCGGTTCTGGGTAACTTTTTCTTTTTGTTATAAGAACTGGGAACAAATTAATGAGCTGAAAGGTCGTTTTCATCGAGTTACTTGAAGTTAGTTGGTTTATTTTGGGTCATTTAAACCGGTTTTAGCTATTTTAAAGCTATTTAAGACCACTCTTGACTAATTTAGGTGACTAAAAACTATTTTGGAGTTTGATACAACTTATTTTAGACCATTAAAAGTAATTTTAGGCTATTTAAAACGATTTTGAAGTCCACTGAAACTGATTTTAAGTCATTTTAACCGATTTCAAGATTCATTGAAACCGATTTTAGACTGTTAAATGGGATTAACTAGTTTTTTTAGAGCTATTTCAGACCCTTCTTGACTAATTTAGGTTATTTAAAACTTTTTTAAAGTTTATTTAAACTGATTTTAGACCATTCAAAGTCATTTTTGGTCATTTAAACCGATTATATAGTCCATTGAAACTTATTTTAGACTTTTATATGGGAATAACTGGTTTTTTAAAGCTATTTCAAACTATTTTTGCCTAATTTAGGTTATTAAAAATTATTTTAAAGTCCATTGAAACCCAATTTAGACCATTTAAAGTCATTTTAACCGATTTCAAGATTGATTGCAACTTATTTTAGACTTTTAAATGCGAATAACTAGATTTTCTTAGAGTTATTTCAAGCCATTCTTGACTAATTTAGGTTATTAAAACTTTTTTTTAGACTTTATGTTGTAATTCTAGGTCATTTACAACGATTTGATAATCTATTGAAACCGATTTTTGACTATTAAATGGGAATAACTGGTTTGTTAAAGCTATTTCAAACTATTTTCGACTAATTTAGGTTATGAAAAACTATTTTAAAGTTCATTTACACTAATTTTAGTGCATTTAAAGTAATTCTAGGTAATTTAAACCGATTATATAGTCCATTGAAACCAATTTTTGACTTTTAAAAGCCACTAACTAGTATTCTTAGAGTTCTAACTTCAATTCTTAACCATTTTTCCCTTTGAATTTCTTAACCAATGAACGCATTTGTGTATTTTCCAGTTGCAATGGTGGTTATCCAGCTGAAGCTTGGGATTACTGGGTCCGAGAAGGTCTTGTAACCGGTGGCAACTACAACTCTGGTGAAGGCTGTTTGCCCTACACCATTCCATCCTGCGACCATCACGTCGACGGAAGTGACAATCCATGCGGTGAAACCGTCAGAACTCCAGCCTGCACTCAGCAATGTATCACCGGTTATGGAACTTCATACGCTCAAGACAAACGAAAGGGTAAAACAAAAAAACCATAAACAAAACACAACACATTTAATGATCAAAACTAAACCTATTTCAAAAACCCCCTAAAAGGAGTGGAAGCTTATGCAGTTCCACCTCGTGACGTAACAGCCATTCAAAATGAAGTTTACAAAAATGGACCAATGGAAGTCGATTTCAACGTCTATGAAGACTTTTTGAGCTACAAATCAGGTGTTTACCGCCATGTAACTGGTCTTTATCAAGGCGGCCATGCTGTCAGACTTTTGGGTTGGGGAACTGAAAATGGAGATGATTATTGGTTGATTGCCAACTCATGGAATCCAAGCTGGGGAGACAATGGTCAGTTTTATATTCACTTTTAATCAATAAAAAACCTAAAAAAAACAACCCAATTTTTTTGAATATTTTTAAAAAAAGGATTCTTCAAAATCTTGAGAGGAAATGACGAATGTGGAATTGAAAGCAATCCTCAAGCTGGAACTGCTCCTTCAAGCTAAACAACTAAGCTCTGATTGGCTGCCAGTTTTCTCTAAAAAAAAAAAAAAACCATCTAAATTTTAAATAATGAAAACAATTATTGTATTGTTGTCTAATGATCAGTCAATGGTTTGATTGATTGCAAAATTTATTCTTGGAAATAAAAATACTTTATGAAAATGCAGTTCACATTTTTATTAATTTTTGTTATTCACTAATTACTGGGTTTTCTATGTTAATTACAAATTTTATTCCCAACAATTTTGTTACTAAATTTGATATAGAAATTTTTTAAAAAAAATTCCCATGCCGGGAATCGAACCCGGGCCTCCTGGGTGAAAGCCAGGTATCCTAGCCACTAGACCACATGGGAAGTTACAAACTACAACCCCTTAAATAGAACATAGTTTCAAAAACAAAATTTTTTTTATAAAAAATAATCTGTACTGTAATTGTATGTGTTTTTATGTTGCTATTGTAACTCATTGGAACTTTAGAATGATTTCATAACTTAGATTTTCACGTGCGTAGAATGCTAAGTAACTCAATTAAGTGATGTTAACTTGACATTCTAATTGGAATTTTAAAAATTTTTTAAAAATTATCTGTAATTTGATGTGTTTTAGTTGCTATAGTAACTTAATTTTTTCTAATTGGAACTTTAGAATGCTTTTCTAACTTAAATTTCACGTGCGTAAATTACTAGGAAACTCAACTAAGTTATGTTAACTTGACATTCTAATTCGAACTTTAAAAAATGTTTTCTAACTTAAATCTCACGTGCTTTGGTTGCTATGGTAAAATAACTTTAATTAAAAAAAAAATTAAGAATGTGAATTTAATACAATGATTAAAATTTACAAAATACTTGGTGATTTTTTACAGTTAGAATTCTGTTATTTTACATTGTCAATAAATAAACGAGACTAAAGTGCATCAATCTCAATGGCCATTTGTCTCGTTTTATTTTTGTCACAAGTAAAAAAAGAAACGAGACTAAATCCCATCAGTTGTAATGACGATTTTTCTCATTATATTTTTTGCAAAGTTGAATGAAACTTAGAAAATCACTTAATAAATCAAAACATTATTGAGTTTTTTTTTTTTTTGTGTTTTCCTGATTTGCCAGCTTAACCAGAGGTTGAGAGTCGTGTTTAGCTAATAAATACAGTAAATGTGATTTGTTTGAATGCCTAGCAACAACTTTGATGTTGACATTGTACTTTGTACTGTGAAGTTAATACAGAAAAGCACTATTTTGTGAATGTTGTTGAATCCATCATTTCATCATTTCAGTAATTCAGTATGTGATCACGTGATGCATGAAATGGGTTTCGTTTTAATTTATTTATGATGGAAAAATAACAAACATCTGGCAAAGAAAAAACCAACCCTTTCCACTTAAACAAATCAGCAAATCTCTGTCTGCATTTCATGTTTATACGATTTACATGATTTTAATAAAATCACATTAAAAATCACATTACAATAATAATAATAATGCACTGCACAACTAACATAACACACCATTGTGTCGTTTCATTTCGAATGTATAAAAATATAATTTTGATTGAAAAAAATTCAGTAACCATCGCACGTGAAATTATATTCATGGTTAAAAATATTCTAAAATTATTAATTTTTTTAAAAAATACAGTATTTAAATTACTAGAAGATTTCGAACTTTATGAAAAAAAAGTTGTTCGATTGCATCTGAAAAAGAATAAAAGTAAAATTTAAGAATTTGATATAATTACCAAAAACATTCTAAAATTATTTATTTATTAAAATTTTTTTAAACTACTATGATATTTCGAACATTATGAAAAAAAAAGTTGTTTGATTTCATCTGAAAAAGAATAAAAATAAAATTTAAGAAGTTGATATAATTACCAAAAACATTCTAAAATTATTTATTTATTAAAATTTTTTTTAAACTACTATGATATTTCGAACATTATGAAAAAAAAGTTGTTTGATTTCATCTGAAAAAGAATAAAAATAAGATTTAAGAAGTTGATATAATTACCAAAAACATTCTAAAAATTATTGACTTTTTTTTTTAAAAAAAAAAATTTAAATTACTATAGTATTTCGAACATTATGAAAAAAAAGTCATTCGATTGCATCTGAAAAAAAAAATTTTTTTTTTTATATAATTACCAAAAACATTCTAAAATTATTACTTTTTTAAAACATTTCCAATGAAGTAATTTAAACTAAATTTATAAAAATTGTTTTGCTATTTTTCTGAAGTTGTGTGTGTGTTAATTTATGACAAGGGTGTTACCACCAATTAGAATTCGTTTTATTATACAGAACAGTAGCTGTAAATAAGTATCCCTAGGACTAAATTTAAAAATATAAAAAAAATGAAATAAAAGGGATCAGCAACAATGTTGTAGTGTAAGTTAGTTAGTAGGTGAAAAAGCTCCAGACAAGAGTCATAAAAGAGCAACACTACACTAATTTTGAGTAAAAAAACTCAATCTGTTTTAAACAAAGCACAATTAAATTTATGATTTTGTTTTAATAAACTGGAATTTTATGTTTAAAAAGCAAACAAGAGATAATATAGTTATATAATGCAAAAGGTTTCCTATGATGAAGGAATGTATTTGAAATAAACGCCAGAATTGTCTGGGGTTTCCATTGGAAGGTATAAAAGGCAACGAGAGAGAAGACTGAGTTGTACTTGCTTCGGCAGTACATATACTAAAATTGGAACGATACAGAGAAGATTAGCATGGCCCCTGCGCAAGGATGACACGCAAAATCGTGAAGCGTTCCACATTTTTTTTTTATTTATTTTCTTTCATTTAGAACGTTTTTGGTAATTCGATTAAATTATTTAAAGAAATATTTTTTTTCGAATACTGCAACTTTTATCTATAATGTTCTAAATTCTTATAGTAATTTTATATTCGATAAATGTAAAGTTAAATAAAATAAAAATTTTAACTGGTGGTTTGTTTTTTTTTTTTTTTGGAATGTAAAAAATCATTTTAAATTCAAACTACTGTAATAATAATAAAAATGAAATTCAGTTGTCATAGTAAACAACGCACGTGAAGCTACTATCTAAAAACATTCGAAAATTTAAATTTTTATGTTAAAATTTATAGGAGAATTAGTGTCAATAATGAAGTGAGACTAAATATTATTAGTAGCAATGGAATTTTGTCTCGTTTATTTCTTAAAATAAAGAAATGAGACTAAATCACATCAGTTCCAATGGAGTTTTGTCTCGTTTCTTTCTTAACACGTGAGTAACAAAATTTTCTAATTTTTAAAATCACCAGGTGCCTTAAACATTTATTAAATTCAACATGGTTAATGTTGGAAAATATTGTTGGTGATTTGAATTGCAATTGTGGTTTTTGTCGTTGACTTTCATTAAAACTCAACTTGAAATCACAAAAGTATGCAATGCAATGAATGTAAAATGGCAAACATGTGGTTTTAACTACAAAATAATAATAATGTGGTTTACAAAAGAGGAATTTCAAACATATTACATTTTTATGAAAATGTCAAAGTAAATTGATTAAGTGTTGACAAATGTCTTTTCAATTAAAAAAAAAAACCCACCAATAAAAAACACACATGTCGTCTCTTGACGTCACTTCACTTTACTGAAAACAATAAAATTAGAAAAGATTAATTTAATTAGCAAACCACAAACACATTTTAAAAGTCATTTTCCAATCAAATAAGTGGAAATGGAATTTTTATTGTTTCAATTCATTTATCGTGAAATTAATAATTGTGTGTGAAAAATTATCAACGCGTGCAACTTAATTCATTCATTTCATTGTTTTTCGCACGTTTTAATTAAATTCACATTTGCAATAAATCTTTAAAAAAATAAAAATGCTCAAGTTACCATGGCAGTTTAATCTCACGTGCAATATAGCATTACTTTACGCACAGCTTTTTATAATTTATTTTTGGTTGTTGTGAGAATTTAATTTCACGCGCTACTGGTTGCTATGGTGATTTAACAAAAAATAAAAAAAACATTGAATTAAATTTTGTTCTTTAACATTCTAACAAATAATTCAAATTTAAAAATTTAATTTTTAGAATGTTATTTTTTTTAATCTGAATTTTTAAAATGCAATTTTTTTATTACATTTTTAGAATGTTAATTTTTAATCACTTTTTTAGTGTTAATTTTTAATGAAATTTTTAGAATGTATTTTTAAATAAAAGTTTTAGAATGCTAATTTTTAATAAAATATTTAGAATGTTTTTTTAAATAAAAGTTTTAGAATGCTAATTTTTAATCAAATTTTTAGAATGTAATTTTTAATGAAATTTTTAGAATGTAAATTTTAATCAATTTTTTAGAACGTTAATTTTTAATCACTTTTTTAGTGTTAATTTTTAATGAAATTTTTAGAATGTTTTTTTTTAATAAAAGTTTTAGAAGGCTACTTTTTAATCAGATTTTTAGAATGTTAATTTTTAATAAACTGTTTAGAATGTGAGTTTCTAACCAAGTTTTTAGAATGTTATTTTTTGAAATGAGTATGGGGAGTGTGTTTGCATCTTAAACTTCATTTACAGTTAATTATTTCATGCTTTTTAAAAAGTCGTGTGATGTACTTGTGAAGTTGTTGTATTGTCTGTCTGTCTGACTGTGTAAATGTAACTTATTTGTCACGGTAGACTAAACAGTTTACCTACTGCCCTTAATAACATAACTTACCTTTTTTTTAACAATAAAAAAATAAAATAAATGAGTTTTTTGGTATTGAAAAGGTGGAGTTTGTATGCATAACAACTTGTAATATAAAAGACTCCTATACAGTACAGAACTTCTATGTTTAATATAGGAAATGGCACCATCAGCTTTGAAATGCATGTAAAGTCAATGAAGCGTTGCAAAGTGCATTACAGTGACAAACACACACACACACATCTCAACATTTGTTTTTACAACTAAAAAGTTCAAGTTGTTCAAAGCATTTGCCAAGAAAAAAAAGTTTTTCTTCTTCTTTTTAAAAATATTTACCATAAACATAATTATCCTACATTACAGAACATTATACACTGTGTAACTTACAATTTAATCAAAAAAATAAAAAAAAATTAAATAATAACAATTGGTTATTATTTGATACATAAAAAATGATTAAACACTTTAAAAATTAAAAATAAACTGAAATTACAAAGTTTTTTAAAATGTTCAATTCTGTTAAAAAGTTATTTTCAAAATTACATAAAACAAAATCTTTTTATTTATTTATTTATTTTATTATTTTTTTTTCTTTCTAAATTTAAAAAGCACATACAGTAGAGTCTTCTAACCAGTTAATTATCCAAGCGAAATAATGATTTTTCTTCCTGGAAGCCCTTGCTGATTAAGAACAAACTTAATACACACATTCTCCTTTATACAACACTTCACATAACAAACGTTTTCGTTATACGAACACTTCATGACAACTTTTGTTACCATGGCAACAAAATATCTTTATTTTTACAAAAATAATTCTGGTTGCTATTTCATCATAATCTGGTAATTTAATCTCACGTGATTTACAGTTACTATGACAACTTTTTCATATGTTCTATTCATTTAACTGCACCCGCTTATAAGTTAACAACAAACATTTAGAATGTTTTTTTTTATAATTTAATCGCACGTGCTTTATAGTTACTATGACAATTTTTTTTATATGTTCTAATAATTTAACTGCACCGGCTTATAAATTAAAAACTACTGTAACTACTTTTAGAATGTTTTTTTTTTTTTTTTTTTGGTAATTTAATCTCACGTGCTGAATAAGTGAGTTACTATGACAACTTACAAGTTAGCAACTTTATAAAATCGACTTGACATGTTCTATTAACTGCAATGAGAGCTTATAATTTACAAATAAGTTTTTAGAATGTTTTTTGGTAATTTAATCTCACGTGCTGTATAGTTACTATGACAACTTACAAAATTCAGTTTAACTGCACAGGCTTATAAGTTAACAACTACAGTACTACATGTATAACTACTTTTAGAATGTTTTGGTAATTTAACTTTACGTGCACGTGCTTAGGTTTCTTGGAGGATTAAAATTGTATTGTACTGTATTGGCCTTTTGAGTTAAGTACTGTACAGTATTTCCATAGTTCACTACAGTTTTAAAGCTACAAGAAGGGGAACAAAAAGTAGAAGAGGGATAAATTGGGGAAAAAGAGGGATAAATTGGAGTGGGATGGGTGGGGGTTGTTAATGACTTTGATACCTTAAAAGTTAAGTAATAGAACTACTTGAGACTCTTAAAAATCTAAAAATACCAAACCAAAAAATACTTTAAAATGACAATGTGAACAATTATTTTTGTGCGTTCAATTTTTTAAATACAATTTCATCATTAAAATGGGAAATTAAAAACTAAAATTAATAAATTAAATTAAAAAAAAAAACTGACAATATTCAATGCAATTAATAAATAAAACCAAGTATTTTTGTGGTAACTTTGTGTACCATTTTGTTAAACGAGGCCTAATTGACCTACAAAATAAACAGTTGTAGAAATCACTACATTAAACACTTTAAACACAATCTCAATTATTAATCAAAAAAAAAAAAAAATACAAAATTTATAAATGTCTGTTTTAATGTTGAAATGCATTGTTCACAATTTAATCAAACATTTTTTTTTTCTTCTTCTTCTTAAAGAAAAATTGATCCTAAAGTAAAGTTTCTTGAAATAATCAGCTCAAATCTGCTATTCAAAAACTGAATCAGTCAACCGATTAATTAAAAAGACATTCACAGACAGCAAATCAAATCAAAATCAAAAGACGTTGAGCTAAGAAGTTTCAAGTTTAAGAAAAAAAAAATTGCTTTGAAGTTTTTTCTTCTTCTTCCTCTTCTCCATCTGTTTAACCCATATAATAAAAATAATAATAATAAGAAAAAGAAAAAACAGGGTAGAAGAATATTTGCCACTTGTTAATGATACAATTTTGAGAAAATCCAGATGTTTTCACCATCACACACAAAATAATAAAAAGTTAATAAAAAAAAAATGGCCGAAGAAACAGAAGCTTCAGTTTAACATTGTGACATTATTTTTTGCTAATCTTTTAAAAGACTTTTGATATGAAATTGACCACAAAAACCAGTTTGTTAATTGAAATCATTACCTAGTTAAAGTTGAAAATTCCTAAACATGAAAAGGGGTGTCTTTTTAAGTGGGCTAAGCAGAGGGGTGGGGGGTGGGGTGTGGGGTGCGGGGTGGGTTAAACCAAAAATGTGTTTACACAATGTTTGTTTTATTACTTTTACAGCACTTGAAATTTTTGAAGCCACTTGTGGACATGTGTTTCTACTTTTTCTAAATTTTTTTTTAAAAGTCAATCCCATTACAATGTTCAATTTTCACACTGGGTGGCGACCATTTTGCTCCCCTTTTTTTGTTTGGGACAGTTTTTTACAGTTCTTTGGACTTTTACTTGTGAAAAATATTAATACTGTAACTAGATGAGTGCCCGGACGTTGCACGGGTTAAATAATTAGTAAACTTTTTATGGCTAAAATGGTTGTCTAAGTTTACTAATTAATTACTTAAAGTTTCATGGTGATTAGATGATTGGTTTAGGAATGCATAAAGAACAAACACACACACATAGTTTTTTTTAATACTGTGAAAAAGATTGTTGTTTAAAAATATGCAAATTGAATATAAAATGTGCTCAAATCAAACTCACAATGTGTGATTTGCATAGAAAAAATAAAGTTGTAAAAATAAACACATCTGTGAGCTTTTGTCAAAAATCCAATAAAAATAAATATAAACCTTTTTTTTTTCTATTTAAATAGAATATTGTGAATGGCGAGCCAAACATTGACGTTCTTCATCTCATTTTTCCATTTTTTACAACAATAACATACAATAATGCACTTGAAAATAATGGAAAATTCAAAAAATTATTGTAGTAAACAGAGCACATGCGCTATTTTGCAATTTAAGTGAGAAAGCATTCGAAAAAATAAAAATAGAATAAAAAAAACGAAGCACGTGATTAATTTTGGATGTTCTAATTACTACTGTAATTTTTTCTTAACCATTAACTGTTAAAATGTTTTTTTTTTAAATCAGATGTAATCACTTAACTTCACGTGCGTCATTGTAACTGTAAATACAAAAAAAACATTCTAAACATAAAACTAAAATAAAAAATAATTAAGCACGTGAATAATTATAAATGTTCCAAGTTAACTGATATTGTTATTTTTTTTTTAACTTTCAAACTAAATTTTAAAATGGTTTTATTTTTTGGTTTTTATCATTTAACTTCACGTGCGTCATTTTAACTATAAATACAAAAAAAAAAAACAAAAAAACATTCTAAACACAAAATTAAAATAAAAAAAAAATATGCACTTAAAATAATTCAGATTGTTCTAATTTCTAACAATCTAATTTCCTTTAACTACTAAATCTAAAGTCATCATGTTCTTATTTTTATAGAATAAACCATTTAACTTCACGTGCGTTGGTAACTATAGCAACTTCAGCAACTAACTTAAGCCAAATTCTTTCTCTTATTAATAATTTTCCTTCTGTTTTCCTGTTTTTTCCAATGAATTAATATATCAATTACTTTGCAGGCTTTTTTCTCCTAACATTGCATTGCATTGCATTGTACAGTATGTAAGTTAAGAGCATGCACTCGCCATCCAATCCAATACAAGTACAAGTACACAGTACATCACAGCAAAGCATGCAATTAGGCATCTTAAAAATCCTAAACACAGTTATTTACGTAATGTTATATGTGAGTCTATTTATAGCAAAAGTAAAATATCGATTTTATTAACATCATCATCATTGATGTTGGCTAGACAAAATCAGTCCATCCAACCCTCTTCTAAAAATAGAACAGTCTTACATTTCCCACACCCACATCCCCCACTTCATCCACCCCACCCACTCCCACTTCACCCACCCCTACTTCTACTTCTACTCCACCTTACCACTGACTTCAATGTCCTCCCTTCAATTCCTCCTCCCATAGACTGTTTTGAGTGTGAAATAGGAAACACACAAAGCTTCAGCAGCAGCAGCCATCAGAGTGTACAAGTGCATTGAGAAAAGGTAGAATTGCATTGCATTGCAAAAATCAATAGCATTGTACTGTGTATGTGTCTGTGTATGTGTGTTTGTACTCTGTGTGTGCACTGTGTATGTGGATTGTGGAGCCACCATTGCTCACATAATTAAGTGTCAGCATCCTCATAACAACAACATCATTTTCATCTTTTTTTTTCTTACTTAAAACCAAAGGAAGAAAACTTAAGACTAAGACTGAAACTGAGAAAGAGGAAAAAATTTATTGTGTGTGAATTTTTGAATATTTTGGGTGCTGGGTGGCGCTCAAAAGCGTTTTACTCTTCCCAAAAATTATTTAATGTGTCAAGAGAGAAAAATTTTCACATTTGGTGATCATGTGAGAGAAATTTTCATCGATCATTGAACTTGTTTTATCGATCGGAAATAAAAGACAGAAAAAATCCCAAAATTCAATTGGAGGAAGTGGGAAAAAAAAAGGAAAAAGGAAGCAGCAAAGACAAGACACACTCCATTCGACACTGTGAGGATCTTCTGAGATGATTTTGTGTGGGGAATTCGAGCAATAAAGATGGGGGAAAAAAATGTCTCTTCATCATCATCATCATCATCACATCTCTCTTTTATCTTCTCAATTTTCATCTCTCAATTGTCCTCTGTGTTTGTGTGACTGAGGACAAATTTGCAATAAAAGTCTTACAATTTTTTTTATATATTTTTTATTATTGTGTTTGTTGGATGTGACTGTGAATATCGATACACGAATATCGATTGCTAATACGAATTGTCTTTCAATTTTATCAATTTTTTGGAATTTGTTTTAAGAAGAAACGAAGAAAAGGAGAAACTGAGAAGCAAATATCTTTAAAAAAAAAGGTAAACAAATAATTTTGATTTTTTTATTTGATTTTTTTTTTTGGGTTGTAAATATTTTATTAGTTTTTTATGTGAGTCATGAAAATGCTCATAAATGATGCAACAATTGACGTAGAATGTGTCTGTGTATTCAATAAACTAAATGGTTTTTTTTCATGATTGCTGGAAAAGTAATGACAATTACATTCGAAAATTACAAAATAATAGGTTTTTTTTTTCTTATTAATTTTAAAGTTGACGTTCGACTTATACCAGTATTCTTTTTGAAAACATTCTAAAATTAAAAAAAAAATTCCTCACGTGAAATAAAATATTTGGTTAAAATGTCCAGAAACATTTTTTACTCAGTAATTTTAAATTTAGTATTCGAATTATATCGAATGTGTTTATAAAAACGTTCTAAAACTAAAATGTGCAAACATTTAAAAATGTTACTCACGTGACTTTAAATATTTTTATTAGAATTTCAAGTAACATTTTTTACTTAGTGATTTTAAAAATAACATTCCAATTATATCGATGCTATTTTTGAAAACATTCTAAAAAAAAAAAAAAAAAAATAATAAATAAAATAACATCAAATATTGTAATTGAAATGTCTAAACTTAAAAACATTCTAAAAATTAAAACTGGCATTAAAGAAAAAGAACGATAGCACGTGAATAAATTTAGTTACTTTAAAAATTAGAACGTTTTTTTTGACTACTGTTTTATTAACTTTTCATCATGCATGTGAATCCAATGAGCTGCATCGAAAAAAAAGCAAAGCAATCAACATAAATCATTTTTCTGTGTTAAATTCATCAAATAAAATTATCTTTTAAAAAATGTGTTAAGTAACAAAATGTAAGAAAACCTTGTTCTAAGGATAATTATTCTTAAGATTCTTAAGATGGTTGGAAATGAGGTTTGTTTACATGACAGGAGGAATTGTTTATTATTATTGCAATGATAATTAGGCGTAGACATATAAGCTATAGAATAACTAATTAATTATTATGTGCATCTCATATCATCTCATCTCATGTAATGCAATGCAATGTAATGTTGTATTGAAATTGAGATTTAAAATGAGTTAATGATATTATGATAGAAAAAGAAATTAGTATGAGAAAATGTTTCCCCTCATTTGCCATATACACTTTATACACTAAAGTATACAATTACTTTTTATTATTTCCCAGTAAATTAACTAATAACATTTAATTAACAGTTTCCACACAATGTAAATGTAATGTAAATGCAATGTAATATAAACAATGAAACCTATTATGTAAATTAAACACAAAACCACATTTTCATTCCCTTTAAACAGCATTTTATGCTAATAAATCAACTCGTAAAAAGCACTTCAAATACAAAGTAAACTGCCCTAATTTCAACCTCAATAATAAAAAAAAAATAAATAAAAATGGCAGCATTGACCTAACAAAAATAAACAGTTGAATCTTAAAACTCAATTCAAATGTCAAAGAGAAAATATACATCAAAATCAACGCTTCTTAACATGTTTTTTTTTAACTGCACGTGATTTAATATTATAATGTTTTAGAACGTTTTTATGCTAAACTCTTTAACTCACGTGCTTTGGTTTTTAAGGTAAATAAGATTTTTTTTTTAAATTTAAAATGTTATTTACTTCAATTTATTTTTAAATTCTAAAAGTTTTCATGTAAAGTTTTTTATTTCACGTGCGTTAACTTCTTTTTAGGTTTTAGAACGTTTTTATGCTAAACTCTTAAATTCACGTGCTTAGGTTTTTAAAGTAATTAAATTTTTTTTTTTTAAATTTAGTTTATTTATAAATTTTATAAGTTTTTGTGCGAGATTTTTAATTTCACGTGCGTTAACTTTTTTTTCAAGTTTTGGAACGTTTTTTTCATGTTAAATTTATAATTTGTGCTTTGGTTTTTAAGGTAATTAAATTTTTTAGTTTTTTTTTAATATAAAATTTAGTTTATTTTAATTTTTTTTAAGTTTTAGAACGTTTCTATGTTAAATTTATAATCTCACGTGCTTTAGGTTTTATTTTAAACAAATTTTTCTTTCTTCTAATTTAAAAAATTAAATTTTCTTTATTTTTTTTTCTAAATTTAGAAGTTTTCATTTTACATTTTTAATTTCACGTGCGTTAACTTCTTATAAGTTTTAGAACGTTTTTATGTTAAATTTTTAATTTCACTTGCCTACATTATTTTTAATTTTTAGAACGTTTTGGTAATTTTAAATACTTTGGTTCTTATGATAACTAAATTTTTATTTCACTAAAATTTCGAATGTCAATTAAAAAGGTTAAAAAAAATATCATAATATCACGTGCGTTGTGGTTGGTTGCTATGATTACAAAAGCCTAAGTTTTAATTTAACTTTTAGAATGCTTTTTAAATATCTATTTAAGTATGAAATGTTCTAAATGAAGGGAGTTGTTGTTTAATGTTAAACGTTGTCTGGTAAAAGTGTATTATTTGCTCGGTAAATCTTATTAAAGCAAATATTAGTGTAAATCACAGAATAATAATTATTGTACAGCGTCATAACTTAATGTAATTATCCAGAACAATTCCACGCCTATGTATATTACTCAATGGATTTATTATTAATATAAAAAAAAACTAGTGTAAAAAAGTAGCTTAACTTTGATTAGCAGGGGCGTCACCTATCTTACCTTACTTTACCTTAACAATAACAATAGGAAGAAAAAAAAATACATATAAAACAAGCTTTTTAATAAAACCAAGCAAATTGAATGAACAAAATGAGATTTTCATACTTTTATATTTCTCAGTTGGCTGCCATTGACTCTATACAACCATATAAAACCCTTACACAATCCTAACCCTATATTACAATGCACACGACAATCAAAATGGAGAATAAAAAAAATAGTTTTTGGCGCCACACCAAAAATTATTACAAATTATTACAGAAATATAAGAAAAAAAAAAAGAAACAAATGATTGATAAAAACATGACATAATCGCAAATTGGAAATTATGCAATTGTGCAATGTGAAAATGTGAAAAAGATGCAAAAGTTGGCAGAAAAATGCAGTTACTGGGTGGTTTTTGCAATTGGAACATTGAATATTTTAATGGAAATAAAGAAATGAGACAAAACTCCATTGTAACTGATGTGATTTAGTCTCATTTCTTTATTTTAAGAAAGAAACGTGACAAAATGACATTGGAACAAATGAGATTTAGTCTCATTTCTTTATTTTAAGTAAGAAACGAGACAAAACTCCATTGGAAATGGTGAGATTTAGTCTCGTTTCTTTATTTTATGAAAGAAACAAGACAAAACTTCATTGTAACTGATGAGATTTTGTCTCGTTTCTTTATTTAAGAAAGAAAAAATACAAATCTTCATTGGAACTGATGAGAATTGGTCTCATTTCTTTATTTTAAGAAAGAAACGAGACAAAACTCCATTGGAACTAATTAAATTTAGTCTCATTTCTTTATTTAAGAAAGAAATGAGACAAAACTCCATTGGAACTAATTAAATTTAGTCTCATTTCTTTATTTAAGAAATAAATGAGACAAAACTCCATTGGAGCTGATGAGATTTAGTCTCATTTCTTTATTTTAAGAAAGAAATGAGACGAAACTCCATTTGAACTGATGAGAATTGGTCTCATTTCTTTATTTTAAGAAAGAAACGAGACAAAACGCCATTGGAACTGATGATATTTAGTCTCATTTCTTTATTTTAAGAAAGAAACGAGACAAATCTCCATTGGAACTGATGAGATTTAGTCTCATTTCTTTATTTTAAGAAAGAAATGAGACGAAACTCCATTTGAACTGATGAGAATTGGTCTCATTTCTTTATTTTAAGAAAGAAACGAGACAAATCTCCATTGGAACTGATGAGATTTAGTCTCATTTCTTTATTTTAAGAAAGAAACAAGACAAAACTCCATTGGAACTGATGAGATTTAGTCTCATTCCATTTTTTATGGAAAAAAACGAGACAAATTGCCATTGGATCTTTCGAGGTTTAGTCTCAGTTCTTTTTGTAAAAAAAAAAGAAACAAGACAAATTGCCATTGCAGCTGATGAAATTTTGTCTCACTGTAGAAAAAAAACCAATGTTCCTTTTTCTAAAATCACCCGGTATATAAGTTAAGTAGTAAAAAGATTAAAAGAGGCTTTTATATTTTTTTATTCATTTTCTCATGACATAATTATGGCTCCACCCACCTCAATGTAAAAAATACACACATAAAAAAAATCTAAAGAATTTCCATTGACTTATTTAATCGAATTTGTTTTGGCGGCTAAAAAACATTTCAAGTTATTTACTTAAAAATATTTAAACAAGCATAAAAATAAAAAGGGTGTGGAAAAATGTTATTTTTTAAAAATATTTTTCTGTCGTATTTGGAAACACAAATCAAGTGGAACTGTGAATTTTAAACCAAAAAATTAAAAAAAAAAAATAAATAAAAAATCAGTAGCTAAAAATAATGTTTTCAATGTAAAATGTTGTCCTCATTTTTTTTTTTTTTTTTTTTTGGTTCTAAACGACTTGCTTTTATGTGATCGACATTTATTTGAAAAACAGCTGACCTGTTAAATTACATTAGACAAATATAAAGTAGCTTTTAAAATTATGGAATATTACGATGACAATGTAAGAAATCGTTCTTAAACTATTTTATTTAAAAATAATATTAATAAAAAAAACCACTTTACTAAATTTATTTTTTTGAAAAAAGTTCATTCATTTTCTTGACAGTCACACCGAAACTGTGTCTCTGGAAACATTCGAAAATTCAAATTAAAACGAGATAAGAATAAAATTGATAGGGTGTTAATATACTGTACTGTCGTTACCAACGCACGTGAGATTTTTAAGAGAAATAATTATCATAGCAACCAAAGAACAACTTAGAAACTCAAAAAAAAGAATTAATTGTATCAACTAAAGCTCATGAACTACAATTATCATAGCAACCAAAGAACAAAATTTTGCATAGCAACGAAAAATACAAGCACGTGAATATTTCTGAATTTTTTTTATTGTATATTGATATATTTTAAAAGTTTTTATTCTAAAATAATATTTGGCGTAGCAAACAAAAATAAATTTTACTTAGCAAAAAAAATAAATAAATAAAGAAGCACGTGAAATTTTTTTTTTTTTCAATGAAATATATTTTATAAATTTTTATTTTAAAGTAATATTTTATGTAGAAAACTGAGAACAAAAATATACAAGCACGTGAATATTTTTTTTTATTGGAATGTATTTTAGAAATTTTTATCTTAGAATTATATTTTGTGTAGCAAACAGGAAACAACATTAAATTTTGCGAAAAATACAAGCACGTGAATATTTCTTACTTTTTTTTATTGATGTATTTTGAAAGTTTTTATTCTAAAATATTTTGTGTAGCAACAAAAAATACAAGCACGGGAATTTTTTTTAATAGAATATATTTTGTAAATGTTTATTTTTTGAGAACAAAATTAAATTTTGCGTAGCAACCAAAAAATACAAGCACGTGAATATATTTTTTCAATAAAATATTTTTTGTAAGTTTTTATTCTAAATAATTTTGTTCTATTTTTTTACTTTTTTTCTAATTTTAGAACACAATATTGTGCGTATACGAATCAAAACAATCAACAATGAAGACTTTAACTAAAAAGCCATCATTTGTGTCCATGTATTTGCTGTGTTTGCTTCTGCTATGTGTTCGGATGATCGAGACGATGCCAACAGCTGCCATTGACTCCTCACATAACAAAGCAAAGTCTCCAATTGTCAGAAACGATGACATCTATTTAAACGACGAACAAATAAACCAAGAAAAAGAAAAGCACGTGATTGTAAGTGAAATTGAAACTGAAGAAGATGCTGATTGGCCAACTGAAAAGCCCACAAGAATGCTGCTCAATAGCGGTAAATGCACTTAATTAATTAATTAATCACTCAAAAGTTAATTAAATTTCTAATTTGAATTTTAAATTAAAAAACAAAGCAGATCCAACGCCTTACGAAATGGAGCAAACTGATTTGTTCATTGAACCTGAAGATGCGAGCGAATTAGCCAATGAACAAAAGGCCAATAAACCTTTGCAAATGGAAATGGAAATTGAAAATGATGATTTATTTATTAATGAAACGACTTTGTTGTCATCAAATTTGACATCTGCAAAGGCAAAAGAAAAGGCAATTGCAAAAACAAATGCAAATGAAGAAAATTTAGAGCAAAATACGGAAGAACCGGTTCTACAAATCTCCAAACACCAACATCCGGTTGAACATCCGGCTGAGCTTCGTCTGTCAACTCAAAAACACCACCAGAACAACGAAGATGACGACATTAATGGCCAATTGTCCGAACACAAAGACATTGGAACTGTCTTTTCACTCAGCGATGACTTCACGGACACTCAATTGACCATTGATACGTCACCTCCGTCCTCCTCCAATCAGACCGCCATGGTCGAGGAAGTCGTTGAAACATTCAATCTAAGCCACGAAGATGAATTAATAATCGACTCTTCAACGCCATCGACAAAATCAACGCAAAGTCAAAGCCACGACTCTGAAGCAGAAGAACCAGCAATGCACACAATTGACAATGATGACGAAATCAATGATGCTGATGACGTCGATGCCACGGCCATTATTGAAAACAATGAAGAAACTATTGAAGAGGAAGCAGTGGTCGTGGCTACTGCTCCAATAGCCAATGAACAAGACATTCCAGTGGTAAAGTACAATTGCAATTTCACAATGTTTATTGTTAATAACTTAATTTAACTTTAGACAACTGAAATTCCATCAACTACAACAACGACAACAACCACAACGACTACAACGCCAACTACCTCAAGGCCAAAACCAAGCTCAACCTACGTAAGATCAACGTCCCCACGGCCCAATACGAGTCCACGGCCAACTATTAGACGAAGAATCACTGACTCCATCACCACTTTATCTCCTGAATTTTTATTTACAACTAATTTAGCGTCAACGACAACGAGCAAACGTCCAACGACAACTACGTCATCAACGCCACGACCAACGTCTTTGCCTAAAATAACCAAATTACCAATGACAACTGCCACAACTAAACTGCCATCAACACTCAATTCAATAACCACTGAAACAACTGCAGTTCCATCAGCGTCAACATCGATCGCAGCATCAACGACAACGACAACATTAACTTCAACGGCATCGACAATGACAGCGACGACGATGACTAAAAAGCAGTTCTTAGTAACCGTTCAGCCGTTGGAAGACGACTTTCCAGCGGCCACTTACGTCATTGACACTCAAGACAATTTGACTTCCGATGTGGACGATGAAAATGGAACTTTGTCGTCCACGACGTCGCTGGATTTCAACGGCCTGTGGAACTTGTTCTCAGTGGAAGCGACAAATGCCATCATCATCAGCGGAATAATTGGCGGCTGCGCTGTCATTTTCTTTGCCACCGTCATGGTCTCTTGTATGTGGCGCCAAAAGGCTTCTAGAAGGCCGGCTTATCCGCCCACTGAGTCATCCAATTGCAGTTCCAATAACTCCAGCGCCTCTTCCATTCCACCGCCCATTATAACAACAGCGACCACAACAATAACAGCCACCAAATCCAATTAAATTAATAAAATAATAACAATAATAAATAAAAAATCAATCATATCGATGAGGTTGTTTACTGTTTTTTCACTTTTTTGATTTTGTATAATAATTATTATACATAAAACATTCTTAGTATCGTGTCAATGACTATGTTTATCCAAAAAAAAAAAAAAAGAATAGAATGTTCGAAAAGAATTTTTTTTTGGAATGTTCTACAGCTGATTATACACGTGCGTACTTTGAAAATAAAATCTTTTTAAAATGTTTTTATTGTAAGAGTTTTTCTAAAACAAAATTGGAATGTTTTTATTCAATTTACTCACGTGCAAACAGTAGTTAGTTTTTAAAACAATCAAAGCTGCTTATAGAACATTTCTGAAAAAGTAAGCAATGGCAATAAGTTTATTAAAAATGTTCGAAAAGCAGTTTTTGTAATGTTCTAAAACTGATTAGGCACGTGCATATTTTAAAAGTAAATTTCTTTTAAAACTTTAAAAATGTGTTTTTATAGTTTTTCTAAAACAAAACTGAAATGCTTTAATTTAATTTTCTCACGTGCAAACTGTAGTTGGTTTTTAAAACAATCAAATCTGACTATTAGAACATTTATGAAAAACGTAGTCATCGACTATGTTGATTAAAAATATTCGAAAAGCAGTTTTTGTAATGTTCTAAAACTGATCAGGCACGTGCGTATTATAAAAATAAAATTTTTTAAACAATTTTTTTAAAAGTTTTTCTAAAACGAAATTGTCATGTTTTTATTCAATGTGTTCACGTGCAACCATAAGTTGGTTTTTAGAACGACCAAAGCTGCTGTTACAGTATAGAACATTTTTAAAAAAAAAAACATAGTCAATTTGAAATTTCTCTTTTTTCTCACTTTGTAATTTGTACTCTGTGGAACATCTTGAACATTGTAACAAAATGTTGTTTTTTATAACTTTGTGTAAAATGATGAAAGGCAGAGACAACAAAACTTAGTATTTGTATTGACGTTTATTAGAATTTTACCATCAAAAAACGAAGAAAAGAAAAGAAAAAGAAGAAAGAAAAAGGTGTTTTTCTATGTCATTTTTTTAATACCTTTTTATTATACAATTACCATGATAATATATTTACTATTTGTAAATGTAATCTCAGTAATAACACGTATTAAAGGTGCACTGGATGCTATTAACTTAAATAAAAAAAACGTTCATTCTAATAATAATAAAAAAAAAAGCAGTGATCAAAAAATATCACTGCACAAATGAATTGCTGTGCTCACAATGGACAAATAAATACAACCAATTGTTGTCCTTCATTTAACGAGGTCAACTTCATGGAAGATCAAACCACTTTCAGAAATATATAAATGGTATGGACATTATTTTGGATGTTCTAATTACCATGACAACTAAAAAAAATTTTTTTTTTTTTTTTTTTTAAATCTTCAATTGGAGTTTTGGAATGTTTACACAATCAACTTCAATTTGCGTTGGTAACTATGACAACCCGAGGAGTCTAGAATTATCCACGTTGATGTGACAATTCTAAAAAATAAAAACCAGAGAAAACCGTTTTGAAAAACGAAATAAACGTTCTGAAAAATAAAAGAAATGTTTTGAAAAACAAAACAAACATTCTAAAGAATGAAAATCACTTTCTAAAAAATCAAAAAAAAAAAAAAATAAGTTCTGAAAAACAAAATAAATTTTTTTTTTTGAAAATCAAAAGAACGTGTAGAAAAACAAAAAAAAGTTCAGCAAAATAAAAGAAATATTTTAAAAAACATGAAAAGACAAAATAAACCTTATGAAAAACCAAAGAAACGTTCTAAAAAATGAACAAAATGTTCTGAAAAATGAACAAACATTCTGAAAAACCAAAGAAATGTTCCGAAAACAATAGAACGTTATAATAAATGTTCTGAAAAATAAACAAACATTCTGAAAAACCAAAAAAATATTCTGAAAAACCAAAAAAATATTCTGAAAAACGAACAAAATGTTCTAAAAAAACGAAAGAACGTTATGATAAACGTTCTAAAAACGAAAGAGCGTTATAATAAACATTCTAAAAAACCAAAAAAACGTTCTAAAAACTAAAAAAAAAAAAACTATTCTGCTAAATTAAAGTCAGTGAATTATATAAAGTGGGAATTTTTATTTCCTATACATAATGCAAAATAGTTATCTACAATCGCATACAGAACACACACACACGCCAACGCCAATTATTAAACACAAAATCAATCAAAAAAACAGACATTGCAAATGAATGAGCCAGAGAATATTACAACAGTTAATGTCAATTATACAATATAATATCATCATCATCATTATCATTATACTGTAGAGATAACAATTAATTAGTAGAGAATAATAATCATCATCAACGTCATCATTACCTGTATTTCTGACATGTATTAAAAAAGTTGCTTTACAAAAATGAAACTACAATCTAAGTTTTACATTTTTTTTTTCAACATAGCAAAATTGCTTCTCTAATTTATTTATCATCAGCCGCCATTATAATTGGTGTGCAATCATTTTCAGATTGCACATTCAAATACAAAAATGGTTTTTTTTTTATTTTATTTTATTTTGTTTTTTTAATTTTATTTTACTAAATCTAAAACAATTAATTAAGTTTAGCTAATTAAAAGTAATTTATTTCATTGACTGAAATTCTACAATGTCATTTTCAACAACTAAATAAAAAAAATAATTAAAAAAAAAAAAAAAAAAAAAAGAAAAACCACACATTAATTAATTAAGCACAAATTACACTTTTAGTGCTTCTTTTGTTGTCTCTTTCAGGAACCGGAAACGATGGACCCAACAACACAACAAAGTTATACACTAATAAGAAAAGTAAATGCAAACGTATACCGGATATCATATGCTCTTTCTTCATCTTCATCTTCTTCTTTTATTTAAAACAAAAAGAACAATTTAATACTGAATTAGTTAAGGTTTACTGTGTTTCCTTCTTTTTTCTTCGTTTTCTTTTCTTAATGTTCAATTTTCTTTTTGCATTTTCTTCTTCTCAGCTTGTGTTTTGTTCAGTTGAAGATTCACTTTGAGAATTGGTCGTTTCAATTTGGCTCGTTTCATTCAGTGATGCTAATTTGCATTGATCACTCGTTCCAGGTTCATCTACATTTTAAAACACAAATAAATAAAAAAAATACATGGAAATTATACTTGGAAAAATCTTAAATTAACAGACAAGGTCAAACATCACAGACGAATCCGATAATTGCGAGTTGTTTGTTTAACAGGGGCAGCAAACGCGTGCAATTTCAATGCTAAGCTATGCAGTGAAGCTTTTGAGTTTTATTTTATGCCGGCAGCGTTCGTACTCAATGCGGCAGAAAGATACTGCACGCAGCCGGTAAATAAATACATGTAAAAAAATGCCAATTAAGAAACGAGACAAAATTTAATCAATTTCAATAGAGATTTTTCCCGTTTCTTTTTTGTTTTAAAAAAGAAAAAAAAACAATGATAATAAATAAGCGAGACTAAATATTATTATTTCCAATACCAATATTTCCCGTTTCTTTTTTTGTCTTAAGACAAAAAATGGCATTAAAGAAGTGAGACTAAATATCATCATTTCCAATGACAATTTGTCTCATTTCTTTTTTTTTAAGATGAAAAAAGTGTAAATAAAGAAGTGAGACTAAACCTCATCAGTTCCAATGGAGATTTGTCTCACTTTTTTTTTAAAATTATGAAAAAAGTAAAAATAAATAAACGAGACTAAATTTCATAAGTTCCAATAGTGATTTGTCTCATTTCTTTTTTTTTACAAGAAGGAAAATATGTGAATAAAGAAACGAGACTAAATTACATTACTTGAAATGCCGATTTGTTTCGTTTTTTCTTTCCAATAAGAAAAAAAGTGACAATAAAGAAATGAGACTAAATCTCAGCAATTGCAATGGAGTTTTGTCTCGTTTCCTTATTGCTTTAAGAAAAACGTGGCAAAAGCATTAAATGACACAAAAACCATATTTCAGTTCCATTAAGATTCTTTTCCCAATTCTACAATAAAAAGAAAATAATGTTCCAATGTCTAAATCACCCTGTAAAAACACATCTAACACCATTGAACCCATAAACTCAATAATAAAACTAAATTTCAATCTTAAAAAAGTATTCTGTTTCCGTCTTGAAGCAAATATGATACAGTAAATCTTAGAACAAATAAATATAAAGATGTTTTTTTTTTAAAAAATTTTGAAGATGTAAATAAAGAAAAAGATAAAATGAAGCAGCAGAGCAGCAGCTTAGGCTTAAACTTAGCTAAGTTAAATGTGTTTAACCCAAATTCAGCGCTGCAGGAGACAAAATACTTTCTTAGCAAAAAAACTTTCTCAAGAAATGTAATCGATACAAACAGTCAATAAAACTTCTCATTTCCAAAAATATATATTACTGATTTACTTGTTGTAAAATGTAATGTACACTAAGCCTAACTTATATCCTCTTCTGAGAGGCTCATATTATTATTAGATAATTTCAGCTAAAAACATATTTTGAAAATGGCAGAAGTTTAAAACCTCATAAACAACCCCTTGTTTACTTTTCATAAAAAAAAAACTAACCAAACTCCAAAGATAAGATCAGTTTACACAAACCACACCACCCCCTGTCACCCACCCCACCACCCACGACCACCCGGTTACTCACCCAACTCAGCCTCAGCCTCAGCCTCTAACACTAAACTAAACTAACAAAACACTTTCAATTTATCAATTGCTTTTCTTGCACTAAAAAAAATAATCAACAAAAAATTATTTATTTAATTTTATTTTTTTAAATTAAATTTTAGAATGTTCTAAAACATTTTTATTAAAATTTGTAAGCATAATAGTTAAAACAAAAATACTATAGCAACAGGCGCACGTGCATTTAGCTACTATATTTAAAATTTGAAATATTTAAAAACATTTTGAATTTTTTATTAAAAATAAATTTTTTTATTTACGGTATATGCACGTGAGTTGGTTGCTATAGTATTTTTGTTTTAAAGTTAAGTTTATCATAGAAACAAACCCACGTGCATCTAACTTGAAAACTAATTTATTTAATTTTTAAAATAATGTTTATGTTGTTCTTAAACATTTTAATTTCAATTTATAAGCTTAGTATTTAAGTGCACGTGCGCTGGTTGCTTAGTATTTTTGTTCTACAGTTGTTTTACAGTATAGAAACCAACGCACGTGGATTTAATTACTAACTTATAATCACAACCTTGAAACTCAATATCAATTTTAATATTTTTTTTTTTAACTTTCTCACGTGAGCTGGTTGTTATGGTAATTAAATTAACTTTTTCTTTTTTTTTTTTTAAATTTAAATGTGGGTCTGTGTTCTACTAATAGATGTCTGTGATAAAAATAAAAAAAGCTTTTACATTTTGTTAAATTCAAGAGTGTCAATGGCTTCATCAAAACACAAGAAGCTTTTAAAATCTATTTTTATATTAAGTTAATTTTTTTTTCTTCTTCTCTTTCTTTTATGGTTCGAAAGTCATCCATTAAAATTTCAACACCTTATTTTTTTATTTATTTTTTAGGCGTCTACAAACACTCAATTCAATCATTTTTTCATGATTATGATTGATCACTAATTCAGTTAAGTGCATGACCTCCACAAAACCACATCCTAAATAAATAAATAAAAAAATTTTAAAAAAAAGACCTTTAGTTAAAATGCCCTAAGTTAAAATGCCCTTGTACAACAAACACTGGCTGATTTTATCACTTTAAGCATTTTTTATGGCAGAAAAAAAAAGAAACGAGACAAATTGTCATTGGAACTAATGAGATTTAGTCTCACTTATTTATTAGCATCTCTTTTCAAGCTTATTAAAAGCTTAATAAAATGGTCCCTAATGGTCTCCAATATAAGTTTCTTAAAAGACCAATAAAATAAGCTGTTAATTACATAAAATATTATTAACAAAGTTAATTTAATATGCATAATCCAGGGATGTCAAATAAAAGGGATTAAAATATCTCAAGTGGTGGAGCTTTTCTGTTCTGTTAATTTGAAAAATGTTATTTATTTATTAATTAATTAATAATGTTCATCATAATCTCCTTCCTCTTGCTCGTGCTGTTCTATTTCGCATGTTTAATATTTACCTGTGCAGCTTAATTGTGCCATTGATTGTTGAAGTGCTACAGACTCGGTTTCAATGGCAACTTCCTTTTCGTCTGCTAATGCATTTCTCCTGCCTGTTCGACCACTTTGTAAAAATTCATCAATTATTCCAGGAGTCGTTGGAGTGCTTGATGGCTGAGGTGACGGAACCTCCATTACTTCCATCATTCTTTTAATTAGATTTCTTTTAACTAAAATATTTCAAATATACAAAACACATTACATTTAATTAGATAACAGAAAATGCAAGCATGTCAATTTTTAGAATATTTGCATATAGAAACACTTTCTTTCAATAAATAATAAAAAAAGAATAAAATAGCATTGCATTCGAATTTTTAGTTTTTTCCCCCACAAATTTTGAATAATTTGATTCGAATATTTTCATATAGAAACACTTTTCAAAAAAAATTAACAAAACAATATTGCATTCGAATGTTTGATTTTTCTTTAAATTTTCGAATATTTAAATTTAAAAGCATAAAAAAATAGTGTTTTATTCGAATGTTTGGTTTTTTCCTTCAGATTTTCGAATAATTTGTTCGAATATTTAAACATAAAACAGTAAAAAATAGTATTTCATTTTAATGTTCGGTTTTTCACCCCCTCAAATTTTCGAACATTTTTATTTAGAAACTCTTTTTTTTTTTTTTTTTTAAAAAAAAAATAGTATTTTATTTGAATGTTCGATTTTTTATCCTTACAGTAGATTTTAAAAAAAACTTATTTCGAATATTTAAATATAAAAACATTAAAAATACTAATTTATTCTAATGTTCGTATTTCTTTCTTAAATTTTTCGAATGAGTTGGTTCGAATATTTGAGCTTGGAAAAAAAGTTTTAGCAAAAATATCAAAAATTTAATTTTTTACTTAATAATTCAACGTTCATTCGAATATTAAAATGTTAAAAAATTTGCTTTTAATATTTTGAAATAAAATGTTAACTAAAAAAGTTCTGCCGTCGGCAGTCGTACTAGTCACGGCATTGTTTTTGCAATTTTACGTTGAGTTTAGCCAACAGCAGCTTTGCAAACACAAAAATGCAAAAAATGTTCAAATATATTTAATCAATGGAATATTAAAAAATTGACATAATAAATCTCAATATAAAATTTAAATAATGGCATATTTGAGTAAATTGGCTAAAAAACAACTTTTTTTTATTCTTTTCACATAAAACAACCAAATGTAGATATTTGATTTACATATAAAATCAATGATTTATGATTTTCTATTTTTAGATTTAACTACAGAACAGAACAGTTTATTCTATCAACGTCATTTATTAAATCTTTATGTATGTATTTTTATAACTAAAGTAAATAAAACGCTTTTCCCCCTTCAACGCTGCTGCTATCATTTGCAATGAGTTTACACAGTCAAAACTAATCGATAAAATTAAAAGAAAATGCGGTTATCGACATTTTTCAAAATCTAAAAATAAGAACAAAAAAAAAAAAAAAAAAAAAAAGATCAAAGTTATTGCGTGTTAAAATCCTTCATCATTGTAACCCTAAATTACACATTTGTTGCTTGAAAATCAAAAATTAAAAAAAAAATAATCAAAATATTCTAATAATCACTCTGATAATCACGTGCTTTATTATTATTCCTTAATTTTCAAATGAAATTTTATTTTAGAATGCTCTGGTAATTTAACGTCACGTGCGTCTTTACGCTGCTAACTAAACTTTATTTTTTTTAGTATTAAAAAAAATTCCAAAAAAATTGTTAGATTGTTCTTATAACTACAACTCACGTGCTTAATTATTTTCCCTTAATTTCCAAATAGAATTTTATCTTAGAATGCTCTGGTAATTCAACGTCACGTGCGTTATTATGATGCTAACAAAACCTCATTTTATTTAATATAAAAAAATTGTTAGAATGTTCTAATAATTACTATAATTTATACAACTCACGTGCTTAAATATTCAGTCTTAATTTTTAAGTAGAATTTTATCTTAGAATGCTCTGGTAATTTAACAGCACGTGCGTCATAATTATGCTAAACAAACTTCATTTTTTCTTATTAAAAAAATCAAAAAAAAAAAAAAAATAAATAAATAAAATGTTCTAATAAGTACAATGACAAATACAACTCACGTGTATATTTATTTTTTTCTTAAATTCAAAAAAAAAAAAAAAAATTTAGAATGCTCTGATAATATAAATGCACGTGCGTTATTACAATACAAACTAAACGTAATTTTTTCTTCAATCTTTAAAAATACAAATTTAAAATTTTGGAATGTTTTTAAACATGTGAACATCATAGAACGCCAAAATTGAGTGTTTCTACAGAATAAATCCAATGCGGAATAAAACCAAAAAAAAAGAAAAAAAAAATATGAATGTGATGTTGAAATTCTGCATTTCACTTCCGGTTAGTTAATGATATCGTTAAATACAGTAAATGGAATGAATGCTCGCGTGCGTATTAACCATAACTAAAAAAAAAAATTATCAGATGCAATTTAAAAATGTGTTTTTACAGCTTCTTTTTTCTTTATCCAACATTTTGTTTACATAAAATGTAGAAAATGTACAGTGCATGCTTATTAATAAACGGTATATTCCAGCGTTTCTTACCCTCTTAAGACTTTTGTCTTATACTTTCTCTACGTACAGTATATGTATCTATAATATCCTTATGGTTTGTGCACTGAAATGGAGGCAACCATATAGCTCAATGTAAACACATAGCGTTTCTTCATCATCATCATCAACATTCAATTTTCTCCACTCAACTTTTCCTTCTTCATCTTTCAACAACAACAACGACAACAACGATGATCAAATACTCGCGTTGGTTTTGCTCAACGTTAAAATGTCAGCAAACCAGCAAACACACAAAAATATTTCAACCACTGAGAAGAAAAAGAAGAAGAAAAAAAAAATGACTCTCTTTAAATTTCCAGCAAAGCAAACGACATCGTCAACGATTTCACCACAGTCAGTCAGTGAGAAAGAGAGAAAGAGCGAGAGAGAAATAACACACAGGTAGCGCCATCGTCACTTTTAGCCAAAACGACGAAGCGATTACAGCGCTCAATCGATGACGTCAAACGGAAAAAGCACAACCTTCTCTTCTCAAAATACACGCCTTTATTTTCAACGCGCCTTCATTCTCTTTCTTATGAGATGTAATATTAGAAATCCAGAATGATGCTAACGGAGAGAAAACGGATACAATAACTTTTTTCTTCGGTAAAAAGGTAAAAAGTCTCTTCTTGTTCTTCTAAATTTTAAATACCAACATCATCGTCATCGTCATCATCTTATTTGCATAAAATTTATTACATTTTTCTCAGACGCAGCTGCAGCAGCAACAACGTAATAAGCAGAGAAAATATGAAAATTAACAGCACGAGGATTAAATTAACAAAATGGATGCAGAGAAATATGATAATGTTCCAATTTTAGATTCATCAGAACTGGTGTAAGTTTTTACATGATTTTATTAACTTTTGTTGCATCTTAGAACATTAGAACAATTTTTTTTATTTAATTTATTTAGAATTAAAAAAATAATAAGGCACGTAAAGTTAAAAGAAAAAAGAAACGATTAAAAAATTCTAAAACTGAAGTTGAAGATGAAAAGCAAAAAAAAAAAAAAATTAGCCACGTGCATTAAATTAACAAAATAAAATAGATGCAGAGAAATATTATAATGTTTCAATTTCAAATTTATCAGAAAATATTTACATGCTTTTATTAATTTATTTTTGCATCTTAGAACATTCGAAATTTTTTTTTAATTAATTTAAAAATAAAAATAATAATGCACGTGAAGTTAAAAAAACCTAAAATTGTAAAATGAAAAGAAACAAATAAGTCACGTGCATTAAATTAACGAAATAGATGCAGAGAAATATTATAATGTTCCAATTTCAGTTTCATCAGTAAGTTTTTATTAATAGTTGTATCTTAGAACATTCGAACAATTTTTAATTAATTTGAAAGTACTGTAAAAACAATACGTGCACGTGACATTGAAAAAACAAATTTTTAAAGTTGAAGCTGGTGATGAAATAAGGAATTAAAAAAAACCGAGCCACGTGATTTTAAGTTAGTTGTTGTCATAATAATTGGAACATTCGAAAGGAATGTTTTTATCACATGCAGTGTATCTGAGAATAGTTTGTTAAAAATAAGTATAATGGCGGTTGATGTTTGTAATTGATAAGGTAACCATAACGACCCTGATAATCAATACAAATCAATTGCTTTTATTTAGAATTCGACTACATAACATAACATACAGTACTGTACAGTAGAATAGTGCATGTCACTATTCAAAATCAATTTCAACACAACAAATGTTCTTTTAAAAGAATTTAATTTAAATTTTTTAGTTTAAAAGTTTTATTGTTTAATTAAAATGATGATGAAATCTAGAGTTGCTAACTTTGAATCAAAATCAAATGATTCATTCGAATATATTCAGATTTATATTCATTTGAATCTGATTCGAATATATTCGATTAAATATCGATATGAATATATTCGAATCAAATCATGAATCAAGTGAGTAGAAAATAGAGAGTTATTCATGTTTAGCACGTGAGAATTTCTACGCTATTTAGTTACTGGTTTTAGTGAATTCTAATGTGATTTCAACTTCTCAAATAATCTCAGAAGATTACTCGCGTCACCTAATGCGCCAAATTAGAGCGTCGCTATGGAAATTGGCGCCTACATGATTTCAGTACATACTGAATACAATACGTTCGAATACAGTACGTTCTTGCGACAGTACGTTCTTTAGACGTTGAAATCAGATTACAATTCGATAAAATCACTAAGTAGGTAGCGTAGTAATTCTCACGTGCTAAACGTGAATAACTCGCTATTTTCACTACTCACTTGATTCAGATTTGATTCAAATATATTCATATTCATATTTGATTCGAATATATTCGAATCAGATTCAGATTTATTCGAATATGATTCATGATTTATTCATATTCATTAATTGACTCGTTTTAGCAACTCTAATGAAATCTGCACTTTGTTGTTAACTTTTATTTTTCCTTCTATAACAAAATAAAAGTAATAAATAAAAAAAATAAACATTACAAAATTTTAGAACAAAATATATTTGAAAACAAAACAATGTTAGTAATAAAATAAAATTTTAGAATAAAAATGTTAATAAAAAATAAAATGTTAGAATAAAAAATAAAATATTAGAACAAAATTTTAATAAAAAAATTTTTTTAGAACAAAATAATAGAACTTACAAATTATAAAAAAAAATCTATTTTAAAACACAATTTTTTTTACACAGTTAAATATTTAAATTTCATAATGTTCTAAAACTCTTTATAACCATCTTATCTCACGTGAGTAACCTTGACAACTAAAGTATTACAATTCCAACGTTCTTTTTTTTTTAATTTAATTTAATAATTTCAAAGGCGTTGGTTACCATAGAAACTAAAACTTTTATTATTTTTCTGTTAAATTAAAATATACAAAACGAATTAACACAATGGCGTCAACCTTTAGAACGCCAAACCCTTGTGTATACAGTATGGAGTGAATCCCACGTTATATTTGATCCCAAAGTCAATGGCTTTCCAATGCACAACATTTGAATTAATTGGCAATTTTAAAATCTCTAATTACCATTGGGGTTGTTACTGAGGAGAAGGGAGGGAGAGGCGTTTTTAAAGGTTAATCAAGGTTAAGACGTTCTTTTCACTTTCTCCTTCTTATGACATCATCTTTAAAGCTGTAAAGAAGATTTATGTGTAGAGGGATATGTATTTTCCGCTGCCATAACCGCTGAATTTATGAATATAAAATCCTAAGTTATGATTCCCATCTGAGACCCTTTATACACTTGAAACACAAAAGAAAAAGAAAAGAAAATAAAGAAAAAGAAATAGCAATAGCAATCGTACTGTTAAGACGCCCAGCAAAACCACCTGACATAACATCACGTGTTTGTAGAAGAATTATAACTCAAAAAAACAAACACAATGTAAAATCATAAGTCACTTAACCTCTTGAACTTTATGACCTCTAAGAACTGTTTTTTGTTTATTTAAATGGACCTATTTTTTAATTGAATTTATTGCAGTTGTCAATGCTGAAAAGCAATAAATATTCTTTTCCATTTGTTTATTTTATTCTTTTTTACTTTTAATTAAAATTAATAAAAAAAAATAAATAAAAAAATAATTAAAAAAAAAAACTTTTAGATGAGAAATACAGTAATAGAATTCGGCAGTTTTACGAATAAATGTTTGAAATTTAAAATTTAGAACGTTTTTTTTTCTTTTAATTAAAATTTAAAAAAATTAAATTAAAAAAATAATTCCAAACAAAAAAAAATAACAAAACTTTTAAATGAAAAATAGTAGAATTCGGCAGTTTTACGAATAAACGTTCGGAATTTAAAATTTGTAACGTTTTGTTCTTTTAACTAAACTTAATAAAAAAAAATTAAATGAAAAAAAAAAATAAAAAAAAAACTTTCAGATGAGAAATACAGCAATCGAATTTGTCAGTTTTAGGAATAAATGTTCGAAATTTAAAATTTGAAAAAAATTTTTTTTTAATTAGAATTAAAAAAAATTAAATATAAAAATTAATTCCAATAAAAAAAAATAATTTTCAGATAAGAAATCCAGTAATAAAATTTGTCAGTTTTAGGAATAAATGTTCTAAATTTAAAATTTGGAATGTTAGGTATTGAATGTTGCATTGAAACTTAGTTGGATATTCGGAAACATTTTAGTGAAATTCTTTGTGATGTTTGTGTTGTAATCTTTTTCAATGTTCCATTTGTCATGTTTGTTATTGTCAGGACAAAGACAGTCCAGTTGATGTTCGATTGTAAAAAGCGCATCGACCGGAAGATAACCAACGATTGGTATCGAACTGGTCATCCTGGCTTCTCCAGCAATTCCAGCTAAAAAGCGATCACTCATTTCTTTAGCAGCAACATATTTCGTTCCATTGATCCATCGATTTCCAATTGTCCAGCGCTGATTCGCTGAATTTTGAGGATAAAACAGGATCAGCCCATCATTTCCAGGTAAACCATTTTTTATGTCCAACGCCAGGCTAAACAATTCACGTCATTTATTCAAATACATTCGAAAATGTTTAAACATGTTTCAAAAACATTTTGGCAAGTACTTACATTTAATTGCTAAATTCACAATTTCATTCTAGAAAGTTTTTACTCGTTTTAATATAATTTGAGCACGTGGATAAATTGAGTGGTTAATTTACAATTTTACAAGAATGTTTTAAAACCATTTCAATAAAATTTTAGCACGTGACTAAATTAATTTGTTAACTTGCAATTTTAATAGAATGTTTTTAGATATTTAAAAATATTTTTAGCACGTGGATAAATTTATTTGTTAACAGTCAATTTTATTCTTAAATGCTTTAAGGCAATTTAATATAATTTTAGCACGTGACTAAATTTATTTGTTAATTTTAAAATTTTATTTTAGAATATTTTTAGTCATGTTATTATAATTTTGGCACGTGACTAACTACCAGTATTTCTGTTAATCTTTAATTTTTATTCTAAAATGTTTTTATACAATTTAATATAATTTATTCTAGAATATGTTTAGTCATGTTATTATAATTTTAGCACGTGACTAACTATATTTATTAATTTCCAAGTTTTATTCTAGAACATTTTTAGTTATTTTATTATAACTTTGGCACGTGCTTCAGCTAATTCTTAACTCGCATTATAGTTTTAACTTTAGAATGTCAATTGTAATTTAATTGCACGTGCTTTACTTTGCTTTTTAAAATAGTAGAACAATATTCTATTTTAATTTTAATTTAAATTTTTTTTTTGTTGAAGTTTTTAAACGTTTGGAACGTTTTTAATGATTGAATGTAATGTGAATGTGAATGGAATGAAATGTGACTAACCCACTGGCTTTGTTGATGAGCATGTCACCTGACCATTTCCACAGTTGACTGTCCGAATGATCTTTTGTGTCAAAAACGACAGTTGATCCAACACAAGCAGCTTCACCAGCGACATCTAGCACTCTCGATGGATCCAAAACAGATTTAATAAAAAACCATTCTGAATATTTAGGCGGATAAATTTTAGATGATCTTCGTCGATTCACTTCGTACAATTCTATTTTACTAATGAAAAAATATTCAACAACAACAACAGCAATAGCGAGCAACATTAATTTCATCTCAAAATAATAAAAAAACATTTAATAATAATAAAAAAAAAACAACTTAAAAGACTTTTTTATGCAACAAGCAATTTAATTTATTCGAAATGCTTGAGTCGTATTTGATGCACTTGCAATTCTAGTTAAAATAAATTAACTATATAAATTACCTGCTTTGAATTTCAAAACCAAAGGAAGATTAAGTTACTTTAATTAAATTACTTAGTTTCTCATACAAGATAACGCAAACTTAATTATGTTGCATAAAGTGCACGTGAAGGGGCGTTCAAAATGTCAGAACATTTTACTATTAATCAGTCAAAACAAACATTTTCAAAGTTCAAAAATTCCAGTTTTTATAATAATTTGTTTTTCCAAATATTATTTTAAATTTTGTTTTCGAATTTTTTAAAATTTTGTTTTCGATTTTTTAAAATTTTGTTTTCGATTTTTTAAAATTTTGTTTTCAATTTTTTAAAAATTAGTTTCCATTAGTTCTATAAATTTTGTATTTAAATTTTAAAAAAAAATTTGCATTCCCATTTTTTTTTTTTTAAAAAAAAATTAGTTTTGTTTTCGAATATTTAAATAAGTTTTCCTTTCGAAATTTTTTTTTTTAAATGTTTTGCATTCGAATGTTTAAAAGTGCTTTGCTTTCGAATGTTATTTTTTCGAACTTTTAAATAATATCTTGCTTTGAATGTTTTTTTTTTTCAAAATGCATTAATTTTCAAATTTTTAAGAACAATTTTTTTTTTCCTTCCAAAAACGTTTAAAAAAATTCAATTTTGTTTCTTAATCTTTTACAGCATTAGACTTTGCAACCAGCCGTAAATTCACTTAGATCTTTTCCTCGGCATTTGTTGATATAACCATACCTATAATTTAATTAGAATGAATAATTTAAATTTTATTCAAAAAATTTAATTAAACAAACAAAACAAAAGTTACCAGGCATCAAAACCGTGAACTGCATAAATCTTTCTCACGCACTTGATAGATTCGTTGAGGTCATCACTTGTCAATGCTGTCATCACACACACACACACCTCATTTTAATTAACACAATAATTAATTAAAACAATTAACAATTTACCAGTGCAAGGAACTCCACAGCCATTGGATCCACTTTGAGGTCCTCCAGAACACCAATATCTACTGTTAATCTAAAAACAACAATCATTCGAATATTATAACAAAATAAAAAAAAAACATTCGAATGTTCTAAAACTTCAAATTGACTGTTAAAAAGTAGCAATTTCAACCAATTAACGCACGTGGAGAAAACATTCTAAAAAAAAAACTATTCTAAATCTCAGAATGGTTTCTTACAACCAAATACAAGATTTTAATTTTCTTAACAATCAACGCACGTGATGTTAAATTGCTGGTATGTTCGTTCGAAGAAAATGAAATAATAAATTTGAGTTGCTATAGCAATAATTTAAAAGCACGTGAAGCTAAATTAAAGATAGAAACATTGAGAAAACTAATATAAAAATTTAAAAAAAGAATGTTTTGCTATTTTGCAAATGTTGTTCGGCCTTGCATCCGCCATTTTGTCTGATGCAAACCGTGATTTACACATTTAATAGTAAAAAAAATTAAAATTCTTTTCAAAATTTCTTAATAGCCTTGACTTATTCTTATCGCTTTTTTTTTTCTTTCTTAAAAAAAATAAAAGTTTAAAATAAAGTTAAAAAACCTGAAATAATCCATAATCTCGACTTCCGTCTGTGTTTGGTGGACCAATGGCCGCTGTGTTTCTTGAAGATTCAGCCTCAATCAAGCAAATCCCTTCCAAAAAAAAAAAAAAAATTAAAATCTTAAAAAAAGGAAATTTAAATTTTAAATTTTGTTTTTTAAAATAAAAAAAATCTTACAATTGTTCAACTCGTTTTTAGCAAAGCCATAACCAAGCAGCTCTTTGGCTAAATCACACCGACTAATAGTTCTACTTTCAGCCATAGCAAAAATTGCCAGCAAAAAGAACGCAAAATATTTCATTGCTCAAATGCTTGTTAAATCTTCTTCAAACTTGATGATCAATTAATATGATTAACACCGTTCAACAAAACAAGCTATTTATACAACTTTTTTATTTTTATATTGCTGATGTCACTTATGGTTTTTACCACAATGACCAATCACCATCAGGTCAAAATGGTTACAAAGCATAAAACACGTGCTTACTGTACAATTAAAAAAAATGGACCAAACAGAATGACAAATATTTTTATTTCTCTTTTCAAAATGTGACTAAATTTGTTTAATGATGGAAATTTTTTTTTTTTTTGTTAATTTTGCTTGGACTTTCCAAAAATAAAATAAAGTAAAATAGGCCAATTGTAATTGTATGGATGTTGCAAGCAAATATAAAATATAGTACAAATTGTACGTCACATTATGTTACTCAAATACAAAAATTAAGTTGGTAAACATGTCAGTTTTTGGGACAAAAAATTGGGAATTTTTTTAATATTTTTTAAAATGCAAAATCAATTAATAACAATATAAAAGTTCATTGTAAATTTACAAAGTTATTAAGAAATGAAAAGAGACGTTGACCTGCAGTTAATTGCATTTGCAACTAAAAGATCAATGCACGTGCTTACTAGTTAAATATTTAATGGAAATTAAAGTTCATTTATTTATACAACTTTAATAAAAAATAATAAAGATATAAATTTAAATAAAAATTAAAAATCAATTATTAAATGATTGATTAGAATATTAATGGTGTTTTTGCTACTTTAGAACTTTCATCAGACATTTTGAAAAGAAAATTCATTGGCATTCGAAAAAATTAAAAAAAAAAAAACATTCGAATTTCATATTTGCACGTGCGTTACTGATTGTTATAGAAACTACAATTTTATGTTCCAAAACAAAAAAAAAACAGTATTTTCCATATCAATAAAAGCACGTGCAGATTAATAATTTTATGTACTGTAAATGAGACTAAATTACACCAATTTTAATGCGAATTTGTCTCATTTCTTTATTTTTCTTAATTGATGAGACTAAATTACATTGGTTTGAATAACGTTTTGTCTCATTTCTTTTTTTTTTTAATTTTTAAAGTTATGGACTTCAACTCTTAATTTTAATTAAATAATTAGAACTATTTCAATTTACTTTATTTTAAAAAATCAAATGTACTTTGGAATTTTTGTACTAACTTTATCTGACAACACGGTTCTCGTCAACTGAGCGTATTTAAGCGACTGATTACCTGACAAATCACTAAACTTGTCATTTAGACTAGACTATTGTTTTAATTTGTTCGAAAATGTGTCTCATCGAACGTGTGCGAAATGTTCCTGAATTCGCTGATTTTCAAATTTTATTCTATGGATTGGCCGCCTATTATTGCTTTCTTTTCGAAGGATTGGTCATGGTGTTGGGTTGGTGTAGTCGTGTAATTGTTAGTATACTTGGTAAGAAAAACCAACAACATTATGTTTTATAATTCTAAATTAAAGAACTAATAATAATTCTAATTGTATTGAACTTTTAGTTGTTTTACTTCATTGTTTGATTATTTTGCTGGTTTTATTGTGGAAACTTTGGAACAGACAATTCTTCTAATTAGCACTTTTAGAATACCATGAAGTCTTTGAAAGGAAAAAAAGAACAAGCAAGTTAAATTCAATTTTGTCTTTAAATTCAAATAAATTCTTAAAACATTTTTAATTGGATAAAATGTGTTCAAATTGTAGTCATTTTTAACTCAATTTCAAAATTCAAAAATCCATCAGAACTTATTTTTTTTAAAATTTTTTTATTCCTAATTTAGTCACGTGCACAAATCTTCAAAAAAATCTTTAAAAAAAAAATTTCTACAGTATAATTTAGTTTCTCAACTTTTAATCCACTGACCAGTTTTCTTGTAAGTAAAAATAATTTTTATTTAATTTTTTTTTTATTTTTTTTTAAGTTATTTAATTAAATTTCAGTTTCATTTGAATTTCCTGTTTAATCCATTAAAAACAATAGCTGATGGACCAACCTGCTTTGTTGATGACCGTGATAATTTTTAATTAATTTTAATTAACACTTTTACCTAATTAGAATGCGTTTTTTAATTAATGGCGATCACTTTTAACAATAAACTTTGTGCTGTAGAAATCTGAGTTGTAGTAATATTATTTCTTGAGTTTATTTGTGTTAATCAGAGCACGTGCATAGTCAAAATAAGAATTTAATTCAAGTCCAAGGTCTTTTATTTTTTTTTTATTTAATTTGCCATGACAACTAAATTTTAGAAGTTACAGTAACTGTCAACAATTTGGCGTTCTATAATTTTAGAATGTTCTCTTTATTTACTGCACGTGCTTTTTTATTCACGCTTTTGAAGTCATTAAAATCACAATCTAAAAATAAGAACAAAAAAAAAATCTTTCAAATTTTATAATTGAAACAATTAAATAAAAATGTTGGAATGTTAATTTTTCCGAACAAAAAGAAATTAATATTGCAATAAACATTTTTGCTGTTGTTGTTGTGGTTTACACTTTACAGTTTATCGATTTGCAATAAATATTTTTTTAATTTTTTTATTTAATATTTTTTTTTGATTGAACTGAATGAGTGTGATGGTCATAAATAACTAAGTCACGTGACTTCCATTGTTAAGATGAAATCAATGCTGTAAATAATTGAATAAAAAATCATAAGAAATGAAATAGTAAAGAAACTCCACCCGGTCAACCACCCACCCACCCACCCAGTCAGCCATTCAAATTTTGTGTATAAAAGAGAGAAAATCAAGCTCAGTCAATTGCACTCAAACAACAACAAACAACTGTTCTTTCATTCTCTCTTTTGAAAAACAACTAAAAAGATGGCTCGTTTGGTAAGTTGAAAAAAAGAGCATTTCAAAAAAAAGTACAATTGCAAAATAAATGTTGAAAGTACAATTGCAAAATAAATGTTGAAAGTTTACAATTGCAATTGGAACTTTTATTGTAGATTCTCGCTATTGTTACTTTGGCAATTGCTGTTTGCATTGCTTTGGCTGAGCCTGGATATCCCAGCGGATATGGTCATGGACATGGTGGATACGGTCATGGTAGCTATGGACATGGAGGTTATGGACATGGAGGATATGCACATGGAGGATATGGACATGGTGGTTATAACTCTGGATATGGTCATGGCCACGGTTATGGCTATGGCGGAAAAGCTTCAGTAGATGTTAACAGGTAAATTAATTAATTCAAAAAATGTTTTTAATTGATTTTCTGTAATTAATTTTAATTGATTCATTAATTACTTTAAGATCTCCATATGGATCTTCATACAAAGTAATTCAAAGCCATCCAGCTACTCATTATGGAGGATACGGACATAGTGGTTACGGACAAGGACATGGAAGTTATGGTCATACCGGATATTCTGGTCATGGCCATTACTAAATTAGCTAAAAGCTTAATGTTGTATTTTTTATTAGAAAATTGTTAATTAAAATTTGTAAGAAGATTTTTTTTTTTTAAATTGAAATAAAACTTTGTTCTATAAATTTTGACTTTTTAACGTTTAAAATTTGAATAAGTGCGGAAATTAATAAAAAGTCTAATTAAAATGGAACTCAATGCGTATTTGTGAATTACAAAATTATTTTGAAATTTTTAAAACGTTCCAAAAATTAAAATTGGGCGTCGTTGACTTTGTATTTTTTTTTTTTAAAGATAAAAGTTCTATTTTTTGTTGCACATGCATTTTTGTTGCTATGGAAATATTTTTTTATATTTAAAGAATTTTCAACAAAATAAAATAATTACTGGCATTCGAAAACATAACAAAAAAAAATCGAATTAAATGTTTGCAATACCAGTATTTGACGTTCTAATTATTGTAAAAAATTAAAAACAAAAAAAAACATTCGAAAATTTAATTTTTTAGGTAATTAGTAGCTAAAATAAAGCTACCAACGCACGTGAAGCTAAAATTGAAAACAATCTAAAATTGATAAATTAAAAAAAAATGAAGCACGTGAGAATTAAAGTCACTAAAAACAGTTAAAAGTAACAGAATAATCGATTTTTAAGATAAATTTTACAGATTTAAATTGCAACACTGTTTCGATATTAACCGTATACAAGTCACGTGCTTTGTAACCACCATTAAATTTCAACTTTAAAAGTTTCGTAATAACTTCAATTGGCAACACTGTCATTTAAAAGTGTATTTAAGCGATTAATTTCATATCACAAGTTGACATTTTTACAAAAAGTTTTTATCTCAAAAGTTTTTTTTTTTGAGTTCCATCGTTGATTTAAAATGGCCGACATTGACATTGCAGAACAGGAAGCCGAAAATGGAAAAATCATAACATATTTACTTGGCTTCTTAATAGGCGTAGTTTTTATCGCTATACGTTTATGTAAGAAACACAATTATTTTTCATTCTTCAATGCAAAAAATACAATATAAAACTTTGATTGAATTTTAGAATAAATTTGAATTTTAGTTTCGTGTAATTTGGTTCGTAATGAAAGTGGAAGATTATTATTGACCATTCGACCCAGATATATATGGTGAAATGTTGACAAAAGGCAAGGAAATTACTATTATGTATTCTTAAATTCAAAAAAATATTCTTAAACATTTTCTAAAATTATTTAAAATTTTTCTATTTATAATTACAGAATGTGTGCGCCATGTGTTCTAAAACATTTTAAAAAGTTTTCAACTCTCAAATATTTTAGATTTCAAAAATTCAAGGTCCATAATTAGTCATCCCAATTTTGAAAACTTCTAAAATTCTAATTTAGTCACGTGGCATAAACGTCATCAAAAAAAAAAAATTTTTTTTTTTTACAGTATTTTAATCCATTTACCAGTTTTCTTGTAAGTAAAAACAATAATTGAAACTTTTTTTTTATTTTGTAATTAATTAAATTTTAATTTTATTCTGATTTTCTGATTAGCTCATAAAATCAATGGCCAATGGACCGACTGACCTGTTTTGCAAATACCTTGACGATTTTTTAATTAATTTTAATTAACACTTTTACCTAAATAAAAATGCGTTTTTAAATTAATGGCTTCCACTTTTTGATAAATAAATTTTGTACTGTAGAAAAGTAAATTTCACTAATGATTTTTTCTTGCTTATTCGAGTTAATTATAGCACGTGAGTTGAAATAAATTTAAATTTTTACTGTGACTATTCTTAAGTTCAAGGTCACTGTTTACAATGGAAACTTAAAAGCCTGCATTTTATTACTTTTTATGATTTCAAATGTTTAGTTTATTTCCTGCACGTGCTTTTTTTATTAATCATGTTAAACATTTTATTAAAATTTGTTATTCTAAATTTATTAAAAGACATTCTTTGGTTACTATGGTAACTTAAAATTAAATTTTTTTTTTATTTATGGAATTTAAAATTCAAATAAAACTTTGTTCTACAAATTTTAGTTTTTACACTAAAAATTTATTAAGTAGGAAAATCCAATTAAAATGACTTTCTTGCAATTCGAAATTTAAGAAATTAACTTTAAAATATTTCAAGCATTCCAAAATTCGAATTGGACATCATTAACTTTTTTTCCCATATAGAAATTCCATATTTAAATACATTATTTATTATTTACACGTGCACTTCGGTTGATATGAAAATGTTTACAGAATTCTCAACTTCTTAAAAAAAAAATAGCGTTCGAAAACGATAAAAATTTAGAACAAAAATTATTGACGTTCTTTTTATCTTTATAATAACTTGTGAAATGTTTGCAAACATTCGAAAATTTAATATTTTAACAAATAAAATTAGAACTTGAAGTTAAAATCGACAATATATTCTAAAATTTAAAAAAAAAAAACGAAGCACGTGAGAATTGAAATCCAAAACAGTTAAATGTGACACAATAACCAATTTTTTAAACAATTTTACACAGAATTAATTTGCAACACTGATTGAATAATTACTGTATAAGTCATGTGATTTGTTGCAAACATCACAAAGTAGTTATTCGATATTAAAATAAACCATTCTATTTTTTTACAATATTTTTTGTAAATTACTTAAAAAAAACATTTAAATTTGATAAAAAAATTCTAATTACATAAATTCTAATTATCGTACAAAAAGTTTAAAGAGTCAAATAAACTTTTAGAAATTTCGTTAGAATAACTTTGTTTGGCAACACTGCCATGGTCAATTGAGCCTATTTAAGCGATTGACAACATCAAAATTGTCAAAGTTGCTAATTGGTTTTGTTAATTGGATTTTCGGAAGTTTTCTATTGGAAGTTTTTTTTGTAGAACAAATTGTCCATCGTGAAAATGGTGAATTTTACCGCGCAACAAGCACAAGAATTTATCGAGGATGTTCGAATCGGGGCTTTCGTTCTTTTTATCATTTTCTTCATGTGCTTTCGCCTAATATGTAAGCGACACTGTTCTAATTTTTGAATGCAAAATAGAAAACTATAAGAACAATTTCGATTTTGAATTTTAGATAATGCTTATGTCGATCGCAGAAATCAAGAGAAAATGAGGGAAAAGCTTCTTGCTGAAAAACGTGAATGAACGTGACTTTAGAACAAAAAAAAAAGCAAGTAAATTTCATCTTTTTAAATTAAAAAAAAAAAATTATTTTAAACTTAAATTTTTTAAAATTTGAATTTCTAGCTTTTTTATTACAGAATGTGTCTACGTGTCTTGGACATTCCACACCTTTTTCTATTCTAAATTTAAAAATATCTTTTTCTTCAACGTTTCATTCCTATTTTGCTCACATGGCAAAAAACATTCTACGGTAGAATTTGAATCCACTAACAAGTTTTCTTGTAAGTAAAAACAATTATGGCATATTTTTGTATCTTTTAATTTATTCTAATTTTTGAATTTCTGTTTAGCTCTTCACAAACCAATCTACGATGAACCGACCTGTTTTGCAAATGACCTTGATGGTTTTTAATTAACACTTTTATCTAATAAGAATGAGTTTTTAAATAAATGGCTTCCACTTCTTTTGATGAATAAATTTTGCATTGTAAAAATCTGAATTGTTGTTCTGTATTTGCTTATTCGAATTAGTTGCAGCACGTGACTTAAATTAACTTTATTATTACTCAGACTATTCAAGTTCAAGGTTTTTTTTTTAATTTTCATTTTGTGTAATATTTAGGTTGCTATGGCAACTTGCTGAACCCATTTGTATTCTATAAAATCATTATGTACTGTAAATCTTAAATGTTCGAAATTTCAAATAAACAATTTGTTCGCAATAAAAAAAAATAAAAAAAAAATGTATTTGCAGAATTCGAATTTTATATTTTTTCATATACAGTAGATTGCCATATCAACAAAGGCACGTGCATACAATAATTTAGTTTTGGCTGTGCAAATGTTGCCATTCAAGATCAAGGTTGCTCTTTTAATTTGTTCTAATTATCTTTTGCTTACAATGGAAACTAAATATTCTTTTTTAAAATTACAATTTACGATTTAGAATCAATTTAGTTAACTAGTAGAATGAGAATAAATCTAATTCGAACAACATTTTTAATATCAGTTAAATGTTTGTAAATTTAGTTATAAATATTGATGTTTGCAAAAATTCGAAAATTTATTTAAAAAAAAAAAAAAAAATTATATTTGGTAGTTACAACATAATGTACAATAGCTACCAACGCACGTGAACTTAATTTAGTCAACATTCTAAAATTGTTAAAAAAAAAAAAATAAAATCAAGCACGTGAGAATTTGTTACCAAAACAGTTACAATAAATTTTAAACACAAAAATCGATTTTTTTTACAGAATTCTTTTGCAACACTGATTTGATAATAACCGTACAAGTCACGTGATTTGTAAACACCTTTTCATTTGTAGATTTGTAATTCTTTTTTTTTTTTTTTAACAATATTTTTTGTTAATTTCAAATGACATAATTCTAATTATCGTACAAAAAGTTTACAAAATCAAATGAACTTTTGGAAATTTCTAAATATCTTTTAAATGTTTGACAACACTGCCATGGTCAACTGAGAGCGTATTTAAGCGACTGGTTACATGAAAATTTATCAAAATTGCTAATTGATTTTTTAATAGGATTTTGAAAGTTTTTTGTAGAACAAATTGTCCATTAGAAGAAAAAAAATGGTAACGTTAACTGCGCCACAAATAATAGAAATTCTAAAGGAAGTTGGAGTTGTAGCATTTATAGTCATTTTAATAATTTACCTGAGCTTTCGCCTATTTTGTAAGAAATCTTGTTCTAATTTTTAAATGGAAAGATAGAACACTTAGAAACAATTTTGAATTTTTAGATAATACTTATAAAGATTGCAAACATGAAGCCAAGTTGAGGAGAAACATTAGCACTGAAAAAAGTGACTAATTTGTTTAAGGTAAAAAATAAATTCCATTTTTTAAATTCAAAAAAAAAAAAAAAAAAACGTTCTTAAACTTAAAATTTCTAATATTTAAATTTCTTGGTTTTTTTTTTTTTTTTACAGAATTAAGTCACGTGTTTTAGGCATTCCAGACCGTTTTTGTATTCTAAATTTAAAAATTCGAAAGTCTGTCTTTTTCTTTAATTTTTCTCACGTGGCATAAACAACTTTCTACGATAGAATTTTAGTTTGTAAGTAAAAACAATTACAGCATTTTTTTTTTTTTAAATTTAATTCATTCTAATTTTGATTTCCTGTTTAGCTCATTAAAAACAATAGCTGATGGACCGACTGACCTGTTTTGTAATGACCTTTGATGATTTTTAATTAATTTTAATTAACACTTTATTTAATAAAAATGCATTTTTAATTAATGGCTTCCACATTTTTGATGAATAAACTTTGTACTGTACAAATATGTTTTGTTCTGTATTTGCTTATTCCAAATAATTATAGCACGTGAGTTAAATTAACTTTATTTTTACTGTGAATATTCCAAGTTCAAGGTCGCCAACTGTTTTTATTTTGTCAATGTGCAATATTTAGGTTTCTATGGCAACTTGCTGCATGCTTTATAACCTTCATGTAAATGTTAAACGTTCGAAATTTCAAATGAACAATTTTTTCGCAATAGAAAAAAAGTGTCATAATTCGAATTTTATATTTTTACATTTACAGTATAGTTTATTATAAAAAAAAGGTTATTTTTCATAAAAACAAAAGCACGTGCAGACAATAATTGAGTTTTTAACTGTGCAAATGTGACAAATTCAAGTTCAAGGTCGCTTTTTTACAGTAGATTGTTCTAATTTTTTTTTCTCAACCTGTTTAAAACAATAACTAGAATTCGAAAAATTTAAAAAACAATAAAAATTCAGAACAAAAAAAATTGACATTCTAAAGTAATTTTTTTTTTACAGTATATGTTGTGGAATGTTTGCAAACATTCGAAAATTTATTTTTTTTTAAAAATAAAATGAAGTTCGGTAATTACAATGCAGCTACAACCCACGTAAATGTAACATTCTAAAAATGTTTAAATAAAAAAAATCAAGCACGTGACAATTTACAGTACGCCACACAAAAAAATTCGACAAATTAAAATAATAAATTTATTAGTTTTCTGTAGTGACAACGCTTAAATTTTATTGCATAATTATAATTATCTGGCAACATTTCTTAAAATTTAACTGTTTTTTTCGTAATCACTTTGTTTGACAACACTGTCATGGTCAACTGAGAGCCTATTTAAGCGATTGATTACATGAGAATTCATTAAACTTGCTAGTTTTCTTTTTAGTGGATTTTTTGTTCATATTTTACTTTTTTGAAAAAGTATATTCGAAATCATCAGAATGAAATCGGTCGAAGTAGAAGAACCAATAACAAATACAGATGGTCAAAGTGTATTTTGGAGTTTTCTTGTATTTCTATACTTCATTGTCTTCTTAATGTGTAATGAACATTCCATTGAATTTTAAAATTTTTTTTTAAAAAAAGAACAAAATAGAAAACTAAAAAAAAAAAAAAAACATTTTGATTTTAGATAAGATTTCCAGAAGGAGGAGGCAAATCAAGGTCATTCGTCGTCTTACAAGAAGACTCTTCTTCAATTGAACATTTAGAAAAAGCAAGCAAATTCGATTTTTAACTTTAAATTTTATTTCTAATTATTTGGAACATTTTATTTATTTTTTATAGAATGTTTGCCACGTGTTTTTAAAACGTTCTTCAATTTTGCATTTCGAAATTCAAAGGTCCATAATTAATCAACTTTTTTAATTCCAAATTTTATTCACGTGGCATATAAACATCATTAGAACAATTTTCTACAGTACCGAACATTTTAGTAATTTTAATCCACTGCCAAGTTTTCTTGTAAGTAAAAACAATTTTTTTTTAAAATTTTTTTTGTGTTTTTTTAATTTGTTCTAATTTTGATTTATCTGTTTAGCTTCTTAAAACATTCGACAATGGACTGACCTGTTTTTCAAACGATCTTCATGTATTTTTAATTAATTTTAATTAAATTTAAAAAAAGAATTTACTTTTTGATATAAATAAATTTTGTACTGTAGAAAACGAAATTGCTGTCATGGTTTTTTTTTCTTCACTTATTCGAGCTAAGTTTTAATTATAGCACGTGAGTTAATTGGCACAATTTATTACTTTGACTATTTAAGGTTGTTCAAGGTTGCTGTTTATTTTTAAAAACTTCTCTTTGATTGCATTGAAAAAAAATCGAATCTTCATTTTAGAATTGCAATTTACATGTTCGAATTTAAATTTTAGTCATCTCTTTATTTACTGCACGTGCTTTGTTATTCATCCTGCTAAATATTTTTATTAAAATTTGTATTCTAAATGCGTTGGTTACTATGGTAACCGAATTTAATTATTGATAAAAAATATTGTTCTATTTACTTTATCTTTTGGAATATGTGCCTAACATTCAAAAACTTTAATTTTTTGAAATTTTTAAACGCACGTGAAATTAACTTTGTCAACATTCTAAAACTTTTAAAAATAAAAAATGAGGCACGTGAGAATTTACAATAAATCACGAAAACAATTCGACAAATTAAAATAATCAATTTTATTAAATTTCTGTAGTAAAAAAAATTTATTGCATAATTATAATTATCTGACAACATTTCTTTAAAAATCAAATGTTTTTCGTAATAATTTTTGTTTGGCAACACTGTCATGGTCAACTGAGAGCGTATTTAAGCAATTGATTACATTAAGAATTCATTAAAGTTGCTACTTTTTTTTAGTGGAATTTTTTTTTGTTGCTGTTTTGTTCTTATTTTACTTTTTATTCTATTTTTTTATTATTCTAAATCGTGAGAATGAAACCGATCGAAACAGGAGAATTAATAGCAACGACAAAAGGCCAAATTGTGGTTTGGGCTTCTCTTGTAATTGTATACGTCGCTGGTTACTTAATCTGTAATGAACATTCCATTCATTTATAAATTCAAAAATAGAACAAAATAAGAAAAAAAATCTTAAAAAGCAAATTGATTTGGATTTTAGATAAAGCTGCCAAAAAAAATAAAGCCAAGAAGTCTCCTCGTCGTAGAAGAAAACCTTGATTGAACTTTTAGAACAAAGCAAGCAAGTTCTGACTTTTAATTTCTTTTAAATTTTTATTTCTAATTATTTAGAACATTTTATTTTTTGTTACAGAATGTGTGCCACGTGTTTTTAAAACATTTTAAAACGTTCTTCAATTTTCCATTTCGAAATTCAAGGTCCACAATTCAACTTTTTAATCCCAAATTTTATTCACGTGGCATATAAACATTATTAGAACAATTTTCTACAGTACCAAACATTTTAGTAATTTTAATCCACTGACCAGTTTTCTTGTAAGTAAAAACAATTTTGACATTTTTTTATATTTAATTTGTTCTAATTTTGATTTTCTGTTTAGCTCATCAAAACATTCGACAATGGGCCGACCTGCTTTTACCAAACGACCTTGATGAATTTTTTAATTAATTTTAATTAAATTTAAAAAAAAATACACTTTTTGATAAATAAAGTTTGTACTGTAGAAAACAAAGTTTTTGTCATGTTTTTTTCTCTCATTTATTCCAGCTAATTATTGCACGTGAGTTACTTAGCACAATTTATGATTTTGACCATTCCAAGTTCAAGGTCGCTGTTTATTTCTAAAACTTCTTTTGTTTGCACAATGAGAATTTAATTTGCATTTTAGAATTGCAATTTACGTGTTCGAATTTAAAATTTGTCATCTCTTTATTTATTTCACGTGCTTTGTTATTTATCCTGCTAAATATTTTTATTAAAATTTGTATTTTAAATTTATTAAAAGCCACTAAATTTAAATGGTTATTTATGAAATTTGTTATTCACACGTGCAATTAAGTTGTCATGGAAATTTTTCAAAATCATCGACCTGTTGAAACAGTAATTGGCATTCGAAACCAAAAAAAAGAATTTTAACAAAATGTTTGCAGTCTTTAATAATGACGTTCTATTTATTTTTAATTATTTTGTGGAATATTTAAAAACATTCTAAATTTTTTTTTTTTAAACAAAAAATAAAATTAAGTCTGGTAGTTACATTGTAGCTACAGCCCACGTAAAGTCAAAATTGGCAACATTCTAAAATTGTTAAAATAAAATACTAAAGAAAATAAAGCACGTGAGAATTTAATTCCCCAAAAAAAAAAATTCGACGAACAAAAATTATTGATTTTTCAGATTTCTGTATAAACATTGAGTGGAATGTTGACAGAATTCTCAACTTGTTAAAACAACCAGGGCATACCCGATAATGGCATACTATTGAATTGTTATGCAAGACATTCTTTTAGAGCAGGGGTCTCCAAACTTTCCAGCCTTCGGGCCATACTGATTACTCCAGTAAGTTCCGAGGGCCAAAACCATATTATCATTAATTATAATTTGCTATAAAAAAATATGTTCGCTAAAAGGCGTTTTCAAGTATGCTAGCTCTCCGCGGGCCGGACAAAATCTGTCCGCGGGCCGGATGTGGCCCTCGGGCCGTAGTTTGGAGACCCCTGTTTTAGAGAGCTTCCTTATAAACAATTTTTTTTTAACATAGTCGTTGTTGGACTTGTTCAAACAAATTTAAAATTGTTTTTGGTAGAGATGGTCGACTCGACTCTAATTTCGACTCTGGAGTCGACTTTCTCTATTCGACTTCAGAGTCGACTCTATCTCTCTAACTCTGTCTCTCTCTAACTCTGTCTCTATCTCCCTCTAACTCTGTCTCTCTATCTCTCTTACT